>APKU01000173.1:0-90220 GCA_000472125.2 Hirsutella thompsonii MTCC6686
GGCGGCGGCGCCGCGAGCACCACCGTCGTAGCCGGGGGCAGCTTGAAGGCGGCCGCGACGAGGCGACGCGCGGATAGCCGCAAAATGGGCTTGCTGAGGGTCTCGAGGACGGACCCGCCGAGGCGGAACGAGTAGCACAGGAAGAGCAGTACGGCGTCGGCGCCCGCGCGCGTCTGTAGGCATCGCTGGAGGTGGGCGAGGAAGGCGTCGGCGCGGGCCGGGGCGGCTGCGATGGAGGAGGCCACGGACTGGCTTCTCTTGTTGTTGCTCGGCGGGATCTTGGGTGAGGGAGTAATCGAGTCGGAGGGTTCGGCGAGTTTGTCCGAGGGTAGCGTTGTCGTCGTCGAGGACTCGATGGGTTTCGAAGATGGTGAAGCCATGGCTGCTAAGTATGAGGGAGGGTGTATTTGTTTGATTGCTCGTGTGCGTTGTATCAGGCGCAGAATCGCCAGAGGTCGAGGTAGTCGTCGAGTCTGAAAGAAAGAAGCAGAGGGAGCGAGAGATGTGCAGTCTTTAATGTTTGGCGGTAATGAATGAGGCCATTTGCCGCGAGTCCTTGGTGGATGGATGGATCCTCCGGATGGCTGGAGGGTTTGAGACTATTCTTTTCCCCCCGTAGACCGTCGTTTTGGGTTCGCAAGGTTTAACCCGTATGAGGGGGATTTGTTTCCGCGAATGCCCGGATAATGCGAACGTTTTTTGCAATTATTCTATCGAGAAGTCGTAGGTTATGATGGCATATAAAGTATCATGGACCGAAACAAATCGGAGTAGGGAAAAAAAAGTGATGAAAGATGGAAGAAAGATGGGAAGGTTGAGTCGACGGTGTGCCTTCCTGCATCGGGATGGGCACTTTGTGTCACCGGAGCCGGCCGTGACATGTTGCCCACTAGCAGAGATACTTGTGTGCCGCACCCGGCAATCCAGCAAAATCAAGTCTATTTGTTAGAGCCTCCACCGACACTCTGGGATTGGAGCGTAGCAGTCGATTCTTTGCCGACGCATCACCGCTGCATGATGCCGAGTTGCCAAGCCGTTCCCGCGCGCCCTGCCTCGGCATCTCGACTGCCTATTCTTGTGGACCCACTCTGCACACGTCTCTCTCAGACTCTCATGATTCCCATCTGCATCTTTCCCAACATTGCTTTCATCGCGACGATGGCGGAGATTCACTGCACATTAACTCACCTAGGTAAAAGGACATACCAAGACGCCAACAGATGACCCAAACATTTCATCATCTCACCCTTATCCGCTTGATTGGCCTCTCCTCCGTCATCTCGCGAAAGGCTTCAACATGACTCTCCCGCCATCGCTCCTTCATGGCCTTGGCTTCGCGCGCACTCTTCTCGTCCCAGTCATGCGGCACGTTTCCTCCAGTCTCTGATAGGACGGCCCATGCTAGTGAAACGCGCAGAATATCTGTATCGCCTGCGTCACCGCCATCTATCAGTACGCTCGGACTGCCGACCATCACCACCACCTCGCCAAGCCGCTGTGCCCTTTTCACGAACCAGTGCTTCAACCGCTCAAACACGTCGTGACAAGGCAAGCCTCCCATGACTACGTCCTCCACGAGATCGATAGTCATGGCGGCTATTCTCCACGCTTCCGCTGTTGTCATTGGCGCCTCTTCTTCGGTCGGATGCCCTTTTGGCGGATACACCAGGCTGAGCATCTTGAGGCGGATGTCAAATGTCCGTGGAAGCCTGGCTGGCTGACGGTTCGGATTGGCTTGCCACTGCTTCGTCCGCAGTTCATTCACCCTGTTAATGATGTGCTGGAGCGCCAACTTGGCCTTGTCCGTGTTTCCGCGCCAGTACGTTCCAGCAACGTAGGCTCTCATAAGCTCCTTCAGCTGTTTCAAATGACAACCCGCAATAAAGGTTTCCGTCATCTCCCGCGCAAAATTCTCGAGAGAGCGAACGACGCTCGCATCGACCTCGTTTTCCTTGTCCGTTGTCCACAGGCGAGCCAGGTGCCAGACAATCCGATAGCCCCCAAACTCGCAGAATGCCTCCTCTTGATTGCACCAGAGCCACTTCCAGCGTTTGGCCCCTCCCGATTTGGATAGGGTCCGGTCCTTGTCAATCATTTCCTTGACACCGTCGACTCCTCGTATTGGCCGAATGTTGGACAGGATATGGATTCGCATCATCTCAAATAGCTCGTCTGAAACGATCTTGCCCTTCCAAAAGGCCATCTTGTAGAGCTCAGTATATGGCGATACACGCGGCAATTCCTCTTCCGCAGGAAGTGACAGGCCATGGCTCTTCATGAACAGCTGCTGCCAACGTCGATATGTGTCTGCCAATTTTAGTGCCGCTTCGCACGCCAGCTCGTGGATCCAAGGTTTGGCCAGTTCGACTGTGTTTGGAGTCTTTCCGCTGCGACAGGTGTCAATGACAACCCGCATCAAGCGAGGACGAAAATTGAGATCCGGGAGCTCAGGCAGATATCCACCTTGCTCTGCTTGTTCCAAAATTCCACGAGGGTCTATACAACTGTCGTCGAGGGACACAAGTCGAGGCATGATGTATGTGCGGATTATTTCAATGATCAAACTCTGTAAATCCTCCCCTGGCACCCGCCAATCAAGGTCCAAAAGTCCAATGAGTGCGGCGACGTAAATATCCACATGACTTCTTCGACGCAAAATCTCCGAGATAATGTCGACCGAGCATCGCGGACGAAGAGAAAATGCGATGCTTAGTCGCTTGCAAAGCCTCGTGACTGTACGTGATTTGTTGTCGGCATGCCAGCATATCACGGCGGTACATTGCTCCGCAGAGTCTGCACAACTGTAAACAGCCTTGGCAAGTTCTTGGATGATATCCTCGGCGTCTTTGGGGGTAAGGCTATTCAAAACGCCTTCATTGCATAAATCCATTAGCCAGCAAGTCTTTCGAGGCACCATGGTCATCGAGGAATGGATCAGAGGTACGGCGAGCACCGGGTTGTCGCTTCGCGCCGTGAGCTGAATAACGTCCACAATCGACCGGCGATCTCTTTTGCATAGACTCTCATCTTGAACGAGCCGATGAAGCATCGAGGAAGCAAGCCGAGCCAGGAGCGTCGCAGGCACATATTGGACGACTGCTCTTAATGCTCGAACGGCGTGCGTCGTGGTCCAACAATCGGATTCCAGGAACTCCCCATCGAGATATATGGCCGGGAACCTGACATTGTGGACACTTGGAAAAGGTGTCAAGAGAAAGGACGTGTCTGAGCCCAGGCGGCTATTCAAGAAAAGCAGACACGCGCAAATCCAACCGTCAACGACACGGCGATCACGCTTTTGTCGGCCTTCATCTGTTCCCTTTCGGCTCCGCTTTGCCATGCTGGTTTTAAACGAAACTTCTAACATGATGATCAAGCGGGTTGAATCGAGATGCGTGACCTTTCGACTTCGCGGAATGCGGTCCATACTAGGCTTCCACTCTGTCGGTTCAGAGGGATCCTCGATGGAGGGCAATCTTAGCGCATGCAAGTCTGGAGATATGAGTTCGTGGTCTTTCGCGCCTGCATCCTTGAAAATAGGCCTCCAGAACTGCCGAGCTTCGAGTTTGCCCATTCGTCCAGCGGACAAGGCGCTTGTGGCGTGTTCCCAGGCTAGACTGATGCGTTGCCGACGGTGAAGCAATATGCCTTGTTTGATGTAGATCTTGAGCGCGTCCCTCCAATCGTCGACAAAGTGGCAGATTACTTTCATTTTCCTCTCGTCCTCGGTGGAGAGCGTCAGACAAAGCTTGGGATCAGCGAATACCACCGCTTCGACCCGTTCCTGAATGTAGGGAGGAACAATCGGGTGTTCAATCTCGGTCACAATGGGGAGAAGACGTTGAACTGGCAGGCCTCGGGGCCAGACTGAGTGAAGCTTGGAGACGTCTGGGCTCGTCTGCTCTCGGCGCCTGATCCAAAACAAATTGCGGGCTTGCGCCCAAGCATCCAGAAATAACAAAACGGACGGGTCATAATGGCTGGCGTGGACGCGGCTTTGGTTCACCTCTTCCTCATATCCGCCCTCAAACCAGTCGCTACTGAGATCTGGAAATCGCTGCAAAATGCAATGCTCTGCTTTTACAAGCATGTGTACGGTCTGCTCCCACAAGATGCGAAAGATCTCCTTGTCTGTCATCTTGGTGCCAAGACGTTCTCTGAAGGGACGAGCGCGCTTCATCCTTCGCCATAGCACCTGACAAATTAATCCCTTGCCGAGCGTCTGGGCGGCACTACACCAGTGCGTGACAGTCTTGACTTTCAGTTCCACAATCTGCATGATTATGTCGTTTGCTGTATTGATGCGGCACGCAAGGGGTTCGTGACAAGATCGGTCGGTTCTCGGGAGAACGCAGAGGAGCTCGATAAACATGTCCACGCCGAAAAAGTCGTCGCCGAAAACTCCTGCCGGAACGGTACCACGTTCAACAAGTTTCTGCGCCCATGACAACGTATTGGCGATGACGTCCATATCACCGATGGCGACTGACAAGAAGAAGCTGGATCGCACCCAAGAGGCACGATCATGTTCGGTGCCCCCCGACAGCGCCTTATCTTGGCGACGGGCAAGCTCATTTCTGACGGCACTCAATACTTGGGTAGGATCTTTTGGTAAAATGGCTTTCAGAGGATTGGCTTCTCGTAGCAATGTCGTTCGAAGCGGAAACGAGTCAACGCGTCCTTGATTCGGCTCCTGTTCATCGCGAGGAAGTTTAGCATGCAAAATCGATTGCCGACAACTTTGACCGACGAGAAAAGCACAAGTCGAGTCCGAAGATATCAGGCGTTCGAACAGGGCCAATGCTTCATGAGCAGGAAGCTCGAGCAAGTCGTGTGCGCGCAAGAAGAAGCCGCGAGGGAGTTGCAAGTCACCTGTGCTATGTGCTGGACCAATGTCGATGGCAAATGTCCTGGAATACGACCCCTTGCGAAGGAGAAGGCGCAGGAGCGCATACCTAGATGACGGCGCAGCCTGATGAAGCAGCGCGTCCACACGGACGTTCTCGATGGTAGTCTCCGAAAGAAGCTCCATCAGGCCTATCAGGATAGCGTCGTCCTCAGAGGAGCACGGCGAGAAGCGTGACCAGTGGCGCACGGCGAAGCCGAGCAGACCCTTGGGGTGTCCGCCCAGTTTGATACAATGAGTCGTTTCAATCGTGAGGCCCGAGTGAAGGTGTTTTCGGAGGCACTTGACGACCACAGTCCAGAAGTGTGCGGCGAGTTGTCTGCCCAGACGACGTCTCTCGCATCGCGAGGCGAGGCCGAGAATCAGGTCGCTCATGATCTTTCCATGCCCGAAACCCAACGATTTGCTCTCGGCGAAGAGATTCAACACGCGTATCCCGAACATGAAGTCGAGCTCGACGAAGCGTCTGAGCCTTTGCAGTATTCTCATGACTGGATCGCTGGACGGGACGCACTCAGCGAGCATCCTCTCGCGAAAGGCGTCGGCATGGGCAGTATTGAGACGTCGGTATTGTGCTCCGAAACCATTGTTTTTCGCCACGCTCCATTGCCATGCCGTCTCCGGATCGCAGACGGACAGCAACCTGTCGTACGCCCGGTATAGTGGTCGATGATTGAGCGTTTGCGCGGGCGAATTGGGTGAAGAATTACAAGACCGCCGATGAAGGGCATGCAACAGCTCCGTCATAACCTTCTGCCTCTTTTCGCGGGCCCTCTGGGCGCCTGGTGTATGGGCGAGCTTGCGGCAAAAGTACGAGACGTCGCCGACGCTCAGCGAGTCCATAATGGCCACGAGCCCATCGACGCCGCCAACGAGTTTCCACGCCTCATCAAAGGATTCTTCGCTGCGCAGATGATGACTGAACGTGTCCATGGCCCGTCTCCGTATCGAGGTGCTATGGACCTGTCGCAACGCGGCGACGGTGCATCGTGGATCACGAACTATTGAGATCCATAATGACACAATGCGTGGAGAGACGGCATCTCGGGCGGCGGACGTGCAGAGTCTTTCTGTGAGGTCTGGTTTGTCGACGTTCGGATCTGCGGCGATGATTTTGAACGCGTCCACTTGCTCTCGGGTGTCGGACGAGTGCAGACAAGCAAAGGAGTCGGCGTCTCGAATGGTGATCATTGTGATGAGAGTGTTTTGGGCTGTTTGGCCTGTAGGTCAGAAATGTGTGAGTTCAGGGAGGGCTTGTCTTTTGTAGGGATGACCTGACCTGGTTGGTAGGTAAGTAATCAGTCAACCGCAGAAGGCAGGAGCTACGGACATTCGGCAGGGTAGTTACGAATACGATTATAGACCGCCAGATTTGCACTGGTCTCGAGGTAGAAAACACGAACACTGCGTAGGTATTTTCTGCACGGAAGTATTTTGATGATATTGAGTTCACTGATACTGTGAATCATATGCAGTGGGCGTTGCTGCCTAGCTGCACATTCAGCGTTGTTGCACTAACACGAACATTGACCTCGAGCAAACATGAAGGCACAGACTGTTTAAACGCTTACCTTTTGTTCATTACATCGTTAATGTCTTTAAGATGCGATACCTAGGAGTTCAAAAAATGGGTGCCTCAACGTATGAAGCTGGATACATGGGACTCGAGAGCGATACGGCATCAAAACGTCTCACGTTAGATGACTTGTGCCAATATAGTCCAAAGCCATCAATGATCAATAATGTATGCCAATTTCCATAGCCAGTGGCTTCCACGGTTCAATCTTGAAAGACAATCACCAGGTTTGGCCGTCCAATGTCACCTTGAAATCATGTAGTCTCATTATACTCATACTTTAACGCTTCAAACACTTATACAGCTCATCTCCATATACCCTCTTGAACTGCTCTTTTGCTTCTTGGAACGCGATACTTTCGATTCGTCCCGGATTCCCACACCACACGGCCATCTCTCGTAACTTTGACAAACTTGTATTCAACCTCCTCTCCCCTATCCAGGGACACGAATCCTTTCCACTGCGGCCTGTCCGCCGTGTACTCCAAGGCACGCAGCTCGGGGGCCTTTTCAGGGTCCCAGGACCCTAGAGCCTCCTTGTTGCCGACGACTTTAACTACGTCCCCAAAATCCGTCGTAACAAGCGCCTTGAACAGCACACGTGTGTGATTTCGTGTTGTCACGTCCCTACTAGGCCGGCTTGTCGTCTTTTCCCGACAACACGGCTCGTACAGGGGCTCATGCAGACTCTCCTGCCTGCCGTTGGTGTTTTCCACAGCCATGTCGATCTCGCAGGGCTCGTAGACGGTCTTCTCATCGCCATGGCCGCGGCAGAACCGGTTCCAGAGATCAACCATGCCCGGGACGGCGCGCAAGTCTTGGTTGGCGTTGGGATTGTGAATCTGCAGACACAGTTGCTTGAACTCGTAGTCTGCGGGAAGCTCTGGTCGCCCGAACCAGGGGTCGAGCTGTGCGCTGGCCAGCACTTGCACACGGCAGATGCCCGTCAGGCGGACAAACGCGGTGCTGATCTTGAGCCGAGTGATTGACTGCGGCGGACACACGAGCTCCGTCGTCTCCGTCGAGGACGACGACTCGTCTTCCGTATTGAACAGTCTGTGCTCGAAGCCCAGCTTGGCGAGCCCCCAAGGCTCGACCTCGGCCTTGATGCCCCAGCCCGACATCTTGCTCTTGGTGGTCCCCTTTGTCCAGGACCAACTCTGCTTTTGCGCATGTTCCGAAGGGTTCTTGAACGCTTTATCCAGGATTGTCGACCTGCGACACATTTGAATCGTGGGTTCTGCGTTGTCGTGAGCTTTGCCCGGCTCTTGTCGAGTGGCGTTGACAAGAGTCTTTGTGTATTTGAACCACATGCTGCTCCATGTTGCGGAATAAGCTGGTTGGTAGCTGTGCGGACCGTCGATGGACGCGTTCTTGTCCACGTATGATTGAGTCCAGTCAATGACGAACTGAGAGTGACGCTGTGGCTCGCAGTCAACCCCAATGTTTCGACATGCTGCAGTTGCGGCGAATGCAACGACAACAATAGCCTGTGAGATAATCATGGTTGTATATGTTGGCGATGAGAACCGCCTATCCGGCTGGCAATTAGGGCGTCTGCATGGCTGAAATCAAGCTGTACCCGGATTTCTTATACATATCTGCGTCTCCTTATAATTGCGAATTTAGTTCGTGGCCGCGAATCCATCGTACATGTGCTATTCAGGAAAATGTCGCCATGTCAGCGGGGCGGAGCGAATAGATTGATACCCCGTTCACCAATCATCCGAGTTATTCTCGGCACGTTTTGCGTGTTAATGTTAACATTTACCATGTCCATAACGTGATTGGTCTGGCATTGTCAAAACCGATGAGGCTAATATCCTTAAGTTGCCTGCTCCACATCTGAATCTCATTAGCCTCCACCAGCAATCAAGGTCCTCCTTGATCACCACCTACTTGAGTGATATATAGTAGGATCTCTCTCTTGAGCGAGAATTTAGGCCATCGGAGAAGGTAGAAGAGCTCACTTACCTCACTCACAGTAGTGACAATTCCGAGTTGCGACTGAGTTACGCTTTACCTCAAAGTCATGATCGAAAACACATGAGCATGAAGTGTAAAGGCCGGCTGGAGCTAAACTGACTTCTTTTATGTCCTTACCTAGGACTTGACCGGCAGTCTGCCTCGCGCTTCGGAATCATCATAGAGGACATCGACGCCCGCGCCAAATGCCTCGACTGTAGGCTCATACACAGCCATGTACGTCTTGACCTCCTGTGTCTCCAGAAAGTCGTACGGATTGCACGTCGCAATGACGACAAGAGGCCGCTCTGCCCGTCGCCTTGCCACCTCGAGACCCAACTCGCTCTGATACTGCGACTCGCGAGCGTTGCGCGTCGCCATAATCACCACGTTGGCTTCCTCAACGTCACGCCACTGTGTTACCGACAGGGTCGAATTTGTAAAGCGAATCTCGGTCAAGTCGGCTACTCTCGCGCGAATAGCATCGCCAAATGTGCTCGAGACCCAAGGTACACGCGTTGGCTGTGCAGTCTCTCCGCTGTCCACCGCGCCACCGCCCTGAGGCGCGTTGGGGCCTGGTGAGATGAAGACAGTCTTTGCCTTGGGAGACAGGGGAATCACTCCGGATTGAGAGCGCACGAGAGTGGTCGATTCGCGGTAGATTTTCTTTGCTAGCTGCTCGCCCCTTTGGTTGATATCAGTCAAGTCTTCCGGGATCTGAGGGTCTAAAGCAACGTCCCAGCTTGTGAAGCGAGACTTGAGCTCCCTAAGCCGATGTCGAGACTCTTCAAGTCTCTCTTTGGAGACCTCTCCCGATTCGACGGCTTGCGACACTCGATCGATTGCTGCGGTCTGGACTTGGTACGTATGGCAGACCATGATGTTATCCACGCCTGCTTTGAAAGCCTTGAGGGCTCCCTCGACAGTCCCATGCGTGGCTCGGATGCCGTCCATCTCCATGCAATCCGTCATAATAACCCCACGAAAGCTTAGATCGTCGCGTAAAATGCTGATAGCATCTGCGGATAGTGTGGAAGGCAAATCAGACCCATTCACTTTGGGCAGTGAAATGTGCGCCGTCATGACCATCTCGATGTCTTTCTTGGCGGCATGGCGAAAAGGGACCAGCTCAATCTTTTCAAGCTCCTCTCGGGTCTTTTCTATGACAGGTAATCCGTAATGCGAATCGACCTTTGTGTCCCCGTGTCCTGGAAAGTGTTTGATACATGGCACCACCTTTTGCGACCGCAGGCCCTCAGCACAAGCAGTCGCAAACTGAGCGACCATGTCAGGATCATCTCCAGGACTTCGAACGCCTATAACTGGGTTCAGGGGCTCCGAGTTGACATCGCCCACGGGTGCGTAATTCATATTGATGCCAAAGTGTCGAAGCATCTTCCCCGTTGCCTCTGCCACTTCAAGAGCCCGATCTGGTGATCTGGTAGCTCCGAGAGTCATTGGACCAGGCATCTAAGCAGCAGTCGGTGGCGATATACGCGTGACAAGGCCATTTTCCTGGTCGATTCCAATCAACAGAGGCTGAACGTGTCCAGAATCCTTGGCCAGCTGCTGCATCCCCAGACATAGGGAGCGTAGCTGATCGGCATCTCGCACGTTTCGTTTGAAGAGGACAATGGCGCCTACGCCGTAATCGCAGATGAGCGAACGGATATCGTCGTCGATCTCATGGCTGTGGAAGCCGACGGCGAAGAGCTCCAGATGCTCATCTTAGCAACACCAAAGCCGACCAGGTCATGCCATACGATTGATATCATAGGCGGAGTACTTACCTGGCCGACACTCTTTCGAAGTTCTTGAGTCGAGGCCATGATATCAAATACGTCTCGGAAGCAAGAAGACAGGAAGAATAGCTCTGCGTCTGCTCGGCTCGTAAACGGTTGCGGGGCGGCAGCAACTCTGCCTCGTGCGTTGATCCAAGTAACTTGAGAGTGCGCAGAATGCAGTTCAGGTCGGCAGTCAAGTCAGATCGCCTAGCTGCGGGACTTCTGCTCTGCCGTCGTGAGTGCATGTGTGTTGTTAATGAGAGCGATGATTGGTCTCGAGGAGCTGGGATGAACCCCTCTCGGCTCTTTCCAGAATGAGGGCGTCCCGTGACGTCAGGATCCCCTTTCACGAGTTCTAGGGCCCTTGTGCCCATCCTTCTGCCTCGTATTCGCTTCTTTTCCGCGCGTACAAACGAGCCCTTGAAGCGGGCTGTCGGTGCGACTTGCATACACCATACAGTATGTCTGCGTGCTCTCAAGTATCGGCTTGATTTGAAGTCAATAGATTCGTATCATCGACGTCTGTTGTAAAGTTGAAAAGCTAGTGTCTCCGTGACAGAAGAAGTACAAAAGTTGATACAGTGGCAGACACCAGACTCAATGTTACTCGTGTATCGAGGGCATATGCAGAATTTCAGGATATTGGAAGTTCTAGTCTGCTTGCTATTTATAGTTTTGAAACGTAGCACATCACGCTTGATCCAAGCATAGAAGAAGCAACCTCCGAAATGGTCCCCCAGGACCTTGAGGGAACCAGACTGGACCATGAGGAAAGAAGCATACGTCTGCGCATATATATAAAGGCACGCCTAGTAGCTTTTGGCATATTATGTATTAATATTTACTCTTTAAGAGCTGTAAAACTCGGTATTTGTCGACATCATCCCTATCCCGTTGAACTCCAGGCTGCCACCCGCTAATAACAAGACAAGCTGTGTCTATAACCATCCTGAACCGGTATAGACTCAGTTCAATGCGACTGCTTCTCGCAGGCTATATTGACTGACCAAACACACGACCTTCGTTCGGTGTCTTCGTGTCATGAATCTTCCGAGTCTTTTCCTTCTCGTCTTTCTGCACGTTCAAGAAGTTGCTCGTTAATGGGCACCTTTTCCTGGTAAGGCGGGCTGATGTCGCTTGTGATTACCATATCTTCGCTCTTCTTTTCAGGACAAAACATTTCATACGGTCCGGAGTGCTCTTGTAGCTCTTGCGCGGGACTAATGTCGCCAAGAATCTCGCTTCTGGAGGGCTCGCCGGTCACTTCATGTTGTTGAGGCGAGACGGGCATTGTGGCCGTGCTAGGTGTCGAAATGTCTCTATCCATCGAGGGTTTCTCGGGCTCTTGGACAGGAGATATTTTCCTTTCCGTCTTCTTATTTCGTAGCATAGTCAAGTATATAGCGGCGGCCATCAGGATTATTGTTCCGATTACGCTTCCTAGGACAATCGAAGCAATGGTACCGGATGGTAGAGATTGGGCGGCGGCGGAGTTGCCGGCGTTGGCTGCATGAGATGGAGAAGACGTGGCCGATGACGAAGGCGCCACATTCGAGCTCGCCAGAGCCCCCAGGCTTGATAGTAGCCCAGATGAGAGTAATCCGTCTGAATTGGTCTTCGACGTTGACGTCGTCGAATCATTTGACGGCGATGAAAGAGCCTCGCTAGTCTTTGGACTCAGAGGGGTTGCCGGAGGCAAAGCGGCCATGAACTCGCCTGGAGGCGGGTTCAAGCCGCCGGACAGTCTGCTGCACCAAGCGCGCCGTTCTGCGAACACAACTGTTGAAGAGTTAGTGACATGAATGACTCTGTGCGTAGAGCGCTTCCTCGTCTTATTTCAATGAAGTCGGCACTCGCGGCCACGAATATTATCTGCTTCAGGAGTGCCATGACAGCAAAATCCGAGGGTAAAGACTCACTCCTCCGAACCTTGGCGCCGCATTGCCAATCTAGGCAATATTCCGTCCTGTTCTCCATGACCTCGACTCTGGAATCCTCGCACTGACAACTCCATTGTTGTGGTTTGCAGTTGGTGTCGCGCTCTACCGAGCCCGAGATGCACGTGTACCCGCAGAGACTGGCCCATCGATTGACCACCTCTTCATCGGTGAAAGGCGCCATCTCGATCGTTTCGTGGCAGCATTTGTTGATATCGTTGGCGCGTAAAGGTGTGATCTTTCGAGCTGGCGGCCGGAGGGACTGAGGTGATCGGTTGTGCAGCCGTGAAAGAAATGGAAATACGAAGAAGAGACAATACGATGAGTTTTCCCAACATCCTCCATCGCATTCTGTGATTGATCTCCACTCGCCATGAGGGTCCGTTACGCTGCATTCAATCTTGCTGCTTCATGCAGAGATACGGGGTTTTGGCAGGGGGCTCTTGACTTAGATGTTGTCCTAGGGCTCCACTGAGTTTCTATTTCTGTGTTCATCATTGTCGATCAGAAAGAAGTTTGTTCTCGAGACCGAGCCCAAATTTTTCGGTCGCGTGACGTTGGGTATTATTCCATCTTTCGTCGTGGCAACTGAAAGCCTTCATTCTATCCGATACATGTTCTGCTTCAATGTTGTTCTCACATGTGCTGCGAGTCGTGAGGCTGCTAACAAGTAGGATCACTCGAGCGCTTGGTGTTGTATGCTCGAAATAGGCTAGACTACCAGACATCACCGACTCGGGGAAGACTAGTTGAGAGACTAGTTGAAAGGCATTTGCAGGGTCCATCGATCTTCAAGCGCACCCGGTGTTTACTTACTTCATCCTAGACTCCGAGTCCTCCTCTATCCGAGGACTTGGGGAACTATCACCCACAGTAGAGTGCTTGATTTCAAGGGGGCTGTGCCGCGAAAACATTCGCTTATGCGCTCTGCATTGCTTCCATTGTAACCGGCAAAGTTGAATAGTACATGTAGGTCTAGTCAATCCGCCAACTTGGTCACGCGAGTGGAGTCGAGTTGAGCCGCGAAAGTAACTGCATTTCCTGTCGGGCGCCTGCCTAATAACATACTTTCGGTAGTCTATCCATCATAGTAAATGCAGTCCGTCGAGTTGCTGAGGACTCGGCCCGGACTCTATTTCGAACCATTGAAGTGGTAATGCCAAACGCATCAATCCCTCCTACACTTTGCCCGACGATGGTGATTGGTGAGCTTATATTCCACCTGTATCTGCAGTGTCTCCTTCAATCTTTGAGTGTATTGAATGTTAAATACAAGAGGAGTACCTTGTTCTCTTCAAGTTCAGTCGTGATAGCGCTGCTGTTTGCATTTGCCCCTATCTGCTCTATGCTCATGACTCTCGACTTCAGATTGAGTCCCGGAACAACGCATTTAACCAGCCATGTTGAGTATCATCATGTCCCAATGAAAGAGATTATACATCAGACCTGCCTAGGTGAAGCAGGCTGTATGTACGTATAGTGTTGACTGGCAACATGGAAGGTTGGCCGGGTTAGTGTGGACTCGACCTGACGCGCTTGCCTCGGCAGCTGCCAAATCGGGGTCATAGCCGGTGCTTCGTAGCAGAAGGTTGATATAAAGGGGGGCGTGACCTAGTCGCGACTGAGATGCATATTCTCTTCCCTTGAGCCTGGGAGAGACAAGAACAATACGTGAAAAGACCTGATTCATCAAATGTTTTCTAGAACCTCGTCTCTCCCAGCTCTCTTGATTTTGTCATTGATCATGCGCGAACATAGGTCTATCAAACTTCGAAACCCCGGTATCTTTTACCGCAAACATTATCGACAACAACTCGCCACTTCATTGCTCACCGCTGTAACTTGAACGACATGCGCAGACGACCCGAAATCCGATCTTGACTTGTAAGATTAACGGATATTTTCTTCGGCCTGTATGTCTCAAGAAGACGAGTCTTTGAGAGTCTGGCCCCTGAAGGCAAGTTTATCGTTGGAAAAGTCCTTTTCCCTCGATGCTCAATACATCTTTCCAGCCCAAGGCGTGACTCCCAGCGCAACTTGAGACTGTGGATGTGGCGACGTGATGAGCATAGAGACGGTTCAGACGGGTCTGCAAGAGTGTATAGACCTGCTTTGCAAGGAACATGAATACGTGCATATCATTTCTCGTGTCAGCACGGTCAGGGGTGATTGGCTAGAAAGCTGTCTTCCGCTTGCAGGTCTGATTCATCCCATTCTGGTTTTAAGAACTCAGGATCTTGATGATGAAAGTTCACGGTATGTCCCATCTTCTCCGCTGGAGTTCTGATCTTCATTTCGAGCCATGCCATCTTCTATGCGTTCTTTATGACTCGTTCACGGCGTGAGCGAATTGTCACTACTACCGTGGTAACGGTGATTATTCTGCTCACTTCGGATCGGTGCTTAGGTCTTCTCCTTGCTAGATGTTGTCTCATGAGGAGTAGTATGGGTCGAGACGAAGATAATGAGAACACGAGCTACGAAAACGAGTGCAAGAAACAGACTTCTCATCAGATTCGGGAGATGCAAACGTGTCCAGAGCTTCCAGCAATCTCAGGACATGGTCTGGCACGTTCTTTCAGCCTCGAAATTGATAAATGGCATGTGATATACAGCAAGAGTATCTGACAAGGTCAACCTTTGCACATTCTCTTGTCTTGTCAACTTAAGATACCCAGCGTGAGAGATTCTGGGGAACTTCCAGTCATCGATCTCTCGTTGCGGGCGGATCAGGAGCTGCCCTATGTGAAAGACTTTATGTTTCGATCTACTTGATGTGCGGCCGGGATCAACTGTGATGGTCGAATCGCGCATGATTTCGCAGGACTTGCGACGCCTTGAGCTCAGCTTCACACAGTGAGTCCGATTAAGTTTCTGCGGACATTGCTGCTCATCATCCGCGGCGATGGCGAAAACGTTCGTAGCCGTGAGTGCTTGGGAGAAGACCTTGGACAGTCACTTCTTGACAGACTCAGACCTCTTCCGGCTCATCGTCGAAGGGAAACAGGAGGTGGCGCGACAACTGGAACAAGGTAAATGAAGAAGGGCTTTGTCACGTTTCTGTGCAAGTCTCACTGATCGAGGAGAGGTGCTCGTAACTCGGTTGGGGAGCACATTCATCTTGTACTGTTGTGCTGGCAACTCTAGTCGCGATCATTCGTCGCTCGCAATGCACTTGGTAACATCACCCATAGTCCAACTGAACGTCATCTCTGCGACTGTTAATGCTCTTTCCTGCCTTTACCTTGATGCAGTGGCCCTGTGAGCGTTGATGGCCAACCGATCTCATCCTTACATTCGTCGAGTTGAATGCCATCAGGAGTCTGCCTTTCTGCGCCAATCCCGAGCCGCCATTGCCCTTGCTCCCGGAGATGCAGTTTCAGAACGGTTCGCGTCTCCGCTCTCTGCATTCGAGCGACGTCCTTGGTTGTATCCGGAGGACCTGGTGTGCCGATTCTGAGACTGGTCAGGCAGTTGACGAGCTGGCTTTACCCTCAGGAAGCCACCTTCTATCGGCTTGCCGTCGAGCGCCTTCATGGCTTCAGCTGCCTCGAGTCTAGTCTCAAAGTCAACGAAGCAAAAGTTGTGGTTGCCTGGAACATGTCTCTTTGCTTCATTCGTGACGCGCTTTCCAATGGCCGTCCTAGGGTCTTGAGTCAGTACAAGCAGCATTAGAGAAAGCACGGGAAGAGAGAGCCTTCGTACGGATTGAATCCTTCAAACAGGGCCGTCATCTCCTCCATGTTCTGAGCTTGGTCGGTCATTTGTCCCAAGTTTCCCACAAACAATCTGCGACCCTCAAAGTCGCTCTGGACATTATTGTAGTGATTCAGTGCACCCTGAGGACCCTGACCCTGTTGAGACGAGCCACGCCCATAAGCCGGTCTGCCAGGGGAGCCTCCGTCATCGCCAGACTTGGTGTTCCAGTCGCCCCATCGCTGGAAGCCGGACCGGTCACCGCCACCCCGGCCATAGTCTCTGGTCGACCGCTGCTTCTTGGGTTCGCAGGGCCCGATCTTGAGCTGCCGACCGGCAATGGTGGCGCTGAGCGATGAGAGGGCGCGCTCGGCCGTCTGACGATCGGCGAAGTCGACGAAGCAGTAGCCCGGATTGCGGCCGCTGATGGGATCGATGGAGATGTGAATATGCTCAAAGTCGCCAAAACCCTGTTCCTCCAGCACCTGCTCAATCTCGCCGGGCTTGACTTCGTACAGCAGGTTTCCCACGTAGATGCGCCGGCCGCTCGAAACGGCGTCGGACTCCATGGTGAGAGTTGATGAATGAGGCGTGGGGGCGGTAAGATCAGATGAGCGTTGGAAATTTTGTGAGATGAAAAGACCAGTCTGCAGCACTTTGGGCGGGCCAGTCAGAGAGCAGAGTGATCAGTGGCGCGAGAAATCTGGTGAGTTGCGACCAATGGGCTGAGCTTAATACCGCCGCCTCGTCCCAGCTGAGGTAGACTAGAGTCACTAGACAATCAAGTGTTATGAAAGAGAAGTTACGTAGGCAAATCAGGTGACCGACTGATTCCAGGATTCGGGTGATTATCTGTGAGCAGAAAGCCTGTTCTTTGCGTGGCATTAACAGTGGGCCCAAGTTCAACACCCGACTCCCAGAGTCCCAAGCTCCCAGCGCTGGGAAGGGAGGCCGCTGGACGAACACACTGGGTAGGTAGGTGCTGTGGGCGCAGTACAGAAAGTCACGTATCTTGACTCTAACTTTGCGACATGTCAATGTTGATTTGGCCTTTATGAGTTGTGAGGAAACAAGACAAAGCTGGCAATTCTTGTCGGGGGCTATGTATAGGGTTGGTACAGTTGTGTTTTGGATGCACGCTGGAGAGTCGAGACTACGTGTGCCATTTGATGTGTCGCCGTCTTTGACATTCAAGGGTCTCTTTTATCCAGAAAAAACCACCAAGCGAGGGGCGAGTTAGTGCTATGTCGCATATATGTGAGGATGCGCGACTTACGAGCCATATTTGACTGTCAAATTGTCTGAAGTTCTGAACTGGGTCGAGGTTATGCTAAAACAGTGTCCAATACAGTTGCGGCAGCAACTCAACGATCGATTTCGGAACCTCTGAGTCGTCGAAACTTGTAATATTGAACGAAAATATCGTGCTTCTGAACGCTAATTCAAAATACTCTAGTGATCTGTCGAGAGTTGTTTGCTGATTCATTGTCAATCAACTCGTCTGTAGCCACGTGATCTTCATGTCGACATCTCTGCAAGTCCTCACAAGTTGAAACGATTGCTATTGGAACACTAATTGATGATGTTATCAGCCTACGGTAAGTACTATCAGTGAATAGATCACATCATTGATGATAAAACTTATCAATTCTCCTCGTCAAAGTCATATCTTTTTAAACACGAGTGCCACAGTCGCGATTGTTGTTGCCGAAACAAGCTGCAGAATCCATACGGTCTGTGCATCTTCGATCTGTCTAGCCTGTTCATGTATGCATTATCTATAGATGTACCTGCCTTCTCATTAACGCCCCCTTTCTACGTGGCTAATTGTTTGCAAGCTGGCGCACCTGCCTGAAGTGAAAACGTGCGGCCTGTTTGGTCAGGGGCATTTCTCTATTCACCGGGAAGGTGCGGAACACGTTGTTGCCACACGTCCTTCCTCGTTAGTTTTCACTGTTCTTACTGCAATTTCCACCTATTATCCTCGCACAACTTTTGCAGACCGCCTTTTCTTTTTCCTTCCCACGGCCAGGCCTTCGTATAAAATAGCCTTCAGTCTTCGACTTCTTCTTCTTGATGTCGGCAGCCCTCGATTGTCAGCATTCAACTCTCGCAAGGCATCACCGTTCCTACGCCTCGACCCAAGACCGCGACGATCGAATGACCTCTCCGCGGCGTTTTAACGTCATGGAAGAGGCAGACGACGACGGCTTCACCAAAGCTGGCATTCAATATGCTGTAGAGCACGTCGTACGTTCTTCAGGGTTGCCTCAGAACGCCGACGACAAGCTCAGTATTCCACCGACACTCGCTTAACTGGTTACGCGGGAGTTCTTCCTATTCAGATCGCTGTCCGGAATGCTGGTCTCATCGTGACATGTCACGAAGACTTGGCTCGAGCCCTTCGAGCTTTCATCATGCGACGAAGACGTCGCGAATACATTCGGTCGACTCGTACGAACATTCGCAGCAAGTTCGGTGGCCGTCTCAAAGACAACCTTCCAGAATCACGCGTTTCAGGCGGCCCCTTCGCACATCATTGGAAAATGAGCATTGAACAGATTCCCGAAGCGAAAACTATGATCAGTAAGGCTCAGCAAGTGCATATTGAAGCAAAAAAAAAACGACCAAACCACGATTCGATTCGGGCTTTCTGATGTCCTGCTTAACCGCCAGGGGACGGACAGTTGAGACACGCACAATCACCAAGCGCATCTGGGAAGAAGTCTTTTGGCACAACGCTCCACGGCCATGGAGAAGATCTCCAATACGGTTATTCGTGAGAGTCCTGCTTCACTCCTACTTCTCACGCCAATCAAGGGCTTGTTTCTATAAGCAATTCATGGTCATCTTCATATTCGGCGAGCCACCAAAACCCATAGACTCGCTAACGACATCATTTATCGCGTTATCCCTAAAATTTCAAGACGCCTCATCAAGATGGGCGTCTCGAGTCAATTATACTCTTGGCTACCATCGGTTGAAGAGACCCTCCTTGCCTGTCTGGCTTTCCTCGAAGGTCGATGGAAGCGAATCATGCGCGAATCAGCGATTGAATTCCCAGCTAAAACATATCCGGCTGAACAGATTGCGGAAGGAATACTTCTGTCATTACCTGCCCTTGATACCTTCCTGAAGCAAAGTAGGGAACGGAAGTCACTGGAGGCGAACACGACATTCTCGCCGTCACACTGGGGCAGTCACCGGTTCGAAGCCGAATCACTCCCTTCGCTCAAGAACCAAGCGAGGTTTAGTTCCCCTCAAGAAGCCGGGCGTGCGCGAACGAGTCTCCTGGAGTTTGATCATTGAAGCGCAGAGCATCTGCATACATGGATGTCGGTAATGAATGGCAACGATACCTGCGAGTCGCTGTTCAGGGCAATAAAAGATTACCATCGCCTGGCCACTATCATTACAGCGGGAATTCTGAGAGCCTCCCAATCTTGTTCTTTACAATCATGGAGCTTTGGGTAGCCGCAGACAAGGCAGCATGCACGTGGAACACTTTGTTGAAAGACTTCAGTCCTGGAATCCCGTCGGAGTTTCTTTAGTCACTCATCCTTCCCCATCGACGTGAGATGGAAAGAGTTCCTAAAGTCGAACTTTACATTGACACTCGCCGGTCCGAGGCCAAGGCGACAGTCCTTTGGCTTTCTCCTCCTTTGGGAAGGCAACTTCTTTCCAAGTCCTATACTTTGACAATTCACGGGAGCATCAGAGACTGCTGCAAGAAATCGAGGACCTTGCATTTCGGGGAGCGAGAGGCGCAGAGAGTTCGATTTCGTTGACTCAAAGCCAGATACGAACCTCTCATTGATCTTTTGGCGCGATCCGATTGCGAGACAATTACCTCGATAGACTCGCTTACTGACCGAAGCCAAATCGAGGTACTCACCGGAACGTGAGAACGCCCAGTACCGAGTCTGAAGACACAACCCTCGTGAATAACGGTATGACCTACCACTATATGGACATGGAAAGACTGGAGACAAGTACCTGACTGCAACTTCAAGCACCGACAAGTTTGTGCGAAAGCTCAGTATTGCCTGCAAAATTTCTTGTTTCGGCCAAGTGATTGCCCGGATGGATTGACTCCAAACCAAGTCGTCTCTCAACAGGGCTAGTATGTGAGATGAAGCGACTAGTTGTTTCCTCGGAGTCCAGAGAGCATCTGCTAATAGGTAACCGATTAATGAAGTTATTCATGAATCTAAAGTCCCAGTGCCCCTGTTTGCGTCTTTCACCATCTGTCAGTCTGACTGACTGACTGGACAGGCCCGTTTTACCTGCTCGACCTGGAAGGTCTGCTCGAGTTCCTTAACCTACTTGACTTCATAAAGTTGAAGAGGTACATCGGCGAAATTGGATTCGGGATTTTGATGACATGCGATGCATTGCAACCGCTCATGTCAAGATGACCTGTCAGCATGTCCACAACAGTCTCGCCCTTGTCAGTAGTCCGAAAGTATCGCTCGCATTAGACATTGGCCCATTCGACCTATCAATCAAGGGAACCCATTTCGCAACTCGGATTCGCTTCTTGTGCATGTAGCCAGTCGTAACAGCAATTACGTCACAGAAACCGTAAACCTACCCTGGGGGCTGGGGCAACTAGTTGTCGAAATTTTTCTAGCAAAGCCTCGCCACTCACGATTAAGAGTGGAAGACTCAAGCCCCAGTCAGTGGGCCGTTTCCACCAAATACGTAATGCTCTTGATGAACTTGAGTCCTGAGTCCTGGAAGACCGACTGACGATGGCAGAGGGTCTCCGTGCCTTGCAGTTGCAATCACAATGACCCTTACGAGGAACATGTCTCGGTGCGGCCCGACTACAAAAATCCTGATCGAAAGTAGGTGTCTCACGGTTCCTTGATGCAGGGGCCGTGAAGGCCTTGGGAAAATGTGAGAAAGTTAAGTCGAAAGCCAGCGAAGAGAGAGTTTGTCTGCAAGGAGTCAAGAGCGTCCCTTTGTCAGCGGGATTCAATCAACGGGAAAACAGCACAACTAAGTTTGGAGTGTGAACGGTAGGCGGTTCAAGACAGACAACACAGTTGACGCCTAGGCCTACTTCGCACTCGGACTCGACTTGGTCCACGGCGGTTGCCCGCGCTAAACTCTCACCAGGGGAGAGTGTGTCTCCACAGGGGAGCGGACTTTTGAAGCGGACTTTTCTTTTTTACAGATTCAATCGGACGGACTCAACTGATCTGAGCGGGACGGACTGGTCAGGGCGGGATTCGGCTGGCGCAAGACCGACGCTTGCGGACGGGCTCAGACGGCCCTCGAAACGGCTTTAGGTCTTGCACGAGCTGTCAGGGACCTTTTTTCTTTCTTATCAGCTACCTATGTATTCGCGAGACGGGAAGCCGGAGAGTGCCCCGGGCCCGACCGAATTCACAAGCTTGCGGAATGGAGCTCTGTTTACTGTTACTTCAAATTTGGCCGTTGAGGTCAATATCATCAGGGTGCGATTGCACGTGCGTCCCCCCCTGGTATACACCCCCCTTGCTCAGCCCCGTTCCCTATCCTATCTGGTCCTTCGTTGACGCTTGTTGGTTCAACAGCAAGGTTCATCGGCTCTTCGTCGCTGTCGCGATTGTTCCCCGACAACTGGGTCTTCGGGGTCCGGGGGGGTTCAAAGGGCGAGCGAGCGAGCGGACGGACTCTCCTTTTGGGCAAAAGCAGAAGCCGAAAGGAAAAGCAGGGGGGATAGAGGCGAGTGACGCGCGAATCACAAGTGTGCAGAGCCAGACGATTGCCGCGTGGTATCCATAATACGGTATTGAAAGATGCGCTATGGGGTACCTGCAGCTAACATGGAAGCAAACTGTTGTTGTGAGTTACGTACGTGTTGCCCAAGTTGTCAGATGTGATTCAAGACATGTGAATAGTTTTTTTCTATCTCTTCGCTGCTACTTTTATGCTTGGCTGCTTGGGATTCAGGTGTTGCAACTTGCTATCCATCTCTCTTCTCGGCTTGTTGTTCCGGGAACTTGCTTATTTCATCGGTCCGCGCTGTTAATGCCCGATCCTTGACATGGGCAGGCATGGGCTCCAAATACGTACGTATGCTGGCGGCAAAAGCATGTGCCTCGTAAAAAGAAAGGAAAACACGACAAGAACAACCGGGGGCGGGTTTAAGTTTTGCGGATATTGTTAGCTCGACGGATTCTTGGGGGGGGCGGTTGCGGGAGAAGGCGTAACTTGCGGCAGTCGTCTGAGCTTGAGTCCGCTTTTGTCCTTGTCTGACCTTGTAAACTTGTACATCAGTTACTAGACCTGCATATGTAGGTAGGTACGGATACGCTTACGCTTCACATGCAGGGTCGCCGGCAAAAGGTGAGACCCGAATCCCAGTTATGACTTGCGCATGTACAGTATGTATTGGTAGAAAACAGGTGCCGGCATTTGCAAAAAGAATACGACGGTAGAGTCTCCATTCAACTCCAGCTGTGTCGTCATGGGCCTCCCCATCCTCCTCGCTGGATCCTTCTCAAGCCCTTCCCCCGGGCGGGCCACTGGTTGGCGGTGGACCTTTTGCCATCACAACATTCGAGGGACCAACCAAAGTCGCGATAGGGCCAATCGGCAGCCCGAAGCTACCGAGGGTCCCGAGAGGCCGACCAAGATGGCTCCACAAATGACCGGGCGCAACGCCGTCATTTCATGGCTAACAAGTCGAGGTCAAGTGTAACGGACTTGAACAGGAGTGGAACTCCGCAACAACGAATCAAGGTCGCCGTCGAGGAAGTCTAGTGACGGTGTCTTCATATAATATACGTTAGCTTCCCAGCTTCCACGTTGGTCTCGAACGTTTTGTGAAGCTTGTTCATAACAAAGGCAGCTTATCGACGATCCCCCCTCGACAGTCGACACTCAACAACTCTCGACAGTGCCACCAACAACACGCTCACTCGTGATTGTCTTGTACGCCATTCAATCTCTCATACACCTAGATTCAAGATCAGTTATACGGAAAAGCACGGGACAAAAGACTCATCTCTCGGGCATGGTTACGCCCTAAAGCGCAACCTCAGTTCTCAAACATGTCGGACCCGACATCATCACAAGACGTGGGCTCGTCCACCACCACCAACAACACCAACAGCTCGGCGAGACCGCATATCCCTCCGCTCAACACGGACAGGAATCACAGAACCACCAACACGGAGCCCATACGCGAACACGATGGATCGCAAGATGAAGAAGACGCTTCGTCAGTCAGCTCGCCCCTCAAGTCGGGCGTGTCGACGGCACCCGGCAGTCCCATCAACCGCTACGACAGCAACGCCATGATCGGCCGCGAAGACCGGACGGAACTCGTGCGCATCGCGACCGCCCTCTCCCGGCGGCGGTCGAGCATGGGCATCCATGCGCACGTCACGCAGTCGCTGGGCGCCATTGGCGAGGGCGAGACGGCGCTCGATCCGGGCCACGCCGACTTTGACCTGGCCAAATGGGTCAAGCACTTCATCAAGCAGCTCCAGGCGCAGGGTCTGACGGAGCGGAGATCGGGCGTCGCCTTTCGCAACCTCGACGTCTTTGGCTCCGGCGACGCCCTCCAGCTGCAGCAGACTGTCGGCTCCGTCCTCACGGCCCCCCTGCGTCTCGGCGAGTTCTTTAGCTTTGGCAAGAAGGAGCCCAAGCAGATCCTGCACGGCTTCGAGGGCTTGCTGTCGGCTGGCGAGCTCCTCGTTGTCCTCGGGCGGCCCGGATCCGGTTGCAGCACGCTGCTCAAGACGATTTGCGGCGAGCTCGAGGGCTTGCAGCTCGGAGAGAAGTCGAGCGTCCACTATAATGGAATTCCGCAGAAGCAGATGCAAAAGGAGTTCAAGGGCGAGGCGATATACAACCAAGAGGTGTGTTCAAAGAAGACTTTAATTTCTTCTGAAGTCATCCACTATATTGATCCTCGATGGAGGCATTGACTGACTGACATCATTGTAGGTCGATAAGCATTTCCCTCACTTGACCGTCGGCCAGACCCTCGAATTTGCAGCTTCGGCAAGGACACCCTCTCAGACCATTGAGGGCATGTCGCGACAAGAACAGGTTCGCTATGTCGCGCGCGTCGTCATGGCCGCCTTTGGTCTCAGTCACACGTACAACACCAAGGTTGGAGATGACTTTGTGCGCGGAGTATCTGGTGGTGAGCGAAAGCGTGTCTCCATTGGAGAGATGGTAAGCACAACCAGAACAAGATATCGCGGTGGGAACCAGAAGATGTTAACATACACAGGTCCTCGCCGGATCCCCGATCGGTGCTTGGGACAACAGGTAAGCCTTCAATTTCTTGATGTCATCTTCCAGCAAAAGACAGAGAACTGACCTGTGTTTACAGTACCCGAGGTCTCGACTCTGCAACGGCATTCAAGTTCGTCCAGGCTCTCCGAATGGCCTGCGACCTGGGCTCGCACGCCAACGCCGTCGCCATCTACCAGGCCAGCCAGGCCATCTACGACCTCTTCGACAAGGCGACCGTGCTGTACGAAGGCCGCCAAATCTACTTTGGCCCAGCCGACAAGGCCAAGGCCTTCTTCGAGGAGCAGGGCTGGTTCTGCCCGCCTCGCCAGACGACGGGCGACTTCCTCACCTCCATCACCAACCCGCAGGAGCGCAAGGCTCGCGCGGGCATGGAGAACCGCGTGCCCCGGACGCCGCAGGACTTTGAGGCGTACTGGAGGAACTCGGCGCAGTATCGCGAGCTCAAGGAGGAGATTGACCGCCACGAGCAGGTCTACTTGGTCGAGCAGCAGCAGCAGACGATTGCCGAGTTTCGTGAGCAAAAGAACCTCCGGCAAGCAAAGAATGTCCGGCCCAAGTCTCCTTATATCATTAGCATCTGGATGCAGATCTGGCTTAACACGCGTCGTGCGTATCAGCGTATCTGGAACGACATGTCTGCGACGCTCACGCAGACGATTTCCAACATCATCATGGCTCTCATCATTGGCTCCATCTTTTACGGCACTCCCGATGCGTCGGCCGGCTTCTACTCCAAGGGATCTGTCCTGTTCATGGCTGTCCTCATGAATGCCCTGACGGCGATTAGCGAAATCACGAGTCTATACGCGCAACGGCCCATAGTCGAAAAGCATCACTCGTACGCCTTTTACCACCCGTCGACAGAGGCAATGGCAGGCATCGCTGCGGATATCCCCATCAAGTTCATCACCTCGGCCGTCTTCAACATCATCTTGTACTTCATGGCCGGGCTGCGAAGGGAGCCTGCGCAGTTCTTCCTCTACTACCTCATCACCTTTGTGTCCATCTTCGTCATGAGCGCCGTCTTTAGGACCATGGCTGCGGCGACCAAGACCATTTCGCAGGCCCTGGCTCTTTCCGGCGTCTTGGTCTTGGCGTTGGTTATCTACACTGGTTTCGCCATTCGTGTTCCCGAGATGCATCCTTGGTATGTATCCTAACCCTGAATTGTCTCGACATAACTAACTTTTATACCAGGTTCTCGTGGATTCGATGGATCAATCCCATCTTCTATGCCTTTGAGATTCTGGTCGCCAATGAGTTTCACGGACGCGAGTTTACCTGCTCCAACATCATCCCGCCGTACTCGCCCCCCATGGGAAACTCTTGGATCTGCCAAGTCGCTGGTGCCGTCGCCGGCCAGGCTACAGTCAGTGGCGATGCCTTCATCGCAGCCGACTACGACTACCACTATTCGCACGTCTGGAGAAACTTTGGCATTCTACTGGGCTTCCTGTTTGGCTTCAACGTCCTCTACTTCATCACCACGGAGATCAACTCTGCCACCTCGAGCACCGCCGAGGCTCTCGTCTTTCAGCGCGGCCACGTCCCTCAGTATCTGCAAAAGGGGAACAAGCATGTCGTCAAGGACGAGCTCGTCTCCGATGCAGAGACAAAGACCAGCAAGGACGAAGGTGTTTCTGAAGTCAAGGGACTCCCGCCGCAAAAGGACATCTTTACCTGGCGTGATGTTGTCTATGACATTGAGATCAAGGGGCAGCCGCGCCGTCTTCTCGACAATGTTTCTGGATGGGTCAAGCCCGGCACTCTAACGGCATTGATGGGCGTCAGCGGTGCCGGTAAGACGACGTTGCTGGATTGTCTGGCTCAGCGAACAACCATGGGAGTCATTACTGGCGACATGTTGGTCAACGGAAAGCCCCTGGACGCCAGTTTTCAGCGAAAGACGGGATACGTCCAGCAACAAGGTATGTCAAGTCGCCGAGGACACATTAAACCTCAACAAGGACATTGAAAAAACGATAAACTGACAGAACCATAGACTTGCATCTCGAGACGGCCACTGTCCGTGAGAGTCTGCGCTTCAGTGCCATGCTCCGTCAGCCCGCCACCGTGAGCAAAGAGGAAAAGTACGCCTTTGTCGAAGAAGTCATCAAGATGCTCAACATGGAAGACTTTGCCAACGCCGTCGTCGGCGTCCCCGGCGAGGGCCTCAACGTTGAGCAGCGCAAGCTCCTGACCATTGGCGTCGAGCTGGCCGCCAAGCCCAAGCTGCTCCTCTTCCTCGACGAGCCGACCAGCGGCCTCGACTCGCAGTCCTCGTGGGCCATCTGCGCCTTTCTCCGCAAGCTCGCCGACTCGGGCCAGGCCATCCTCTGCACCGTCCACCAGCCCAGCGCCATCCTCTTCCAGGCCTTTGACCGCCTGCTCTTCCTCGCAAAGGGCGGCAAGACGGTCTACTTTGGCCAGATTGGCGACAACTCGCGCACCCTGCTCGACTACTTTGAGTCGCACGGCGCGCCCCGGCGCTGCGCCGACGCTGAGAACCCGGCCGAGTATATGCTCGAGATGGTGAATGCCGGCAAGAACGCTCAGGGACGGGATTGGCATTCCGTGTGGTTGGAGAGCGAGGAGTCGACGGGTGTCCAGACGGAGCTCGATCGGATCCATGGCGAGAAGCAGGCCGAGCCCATGTCTGATGCCGACGATCACGATAGCCATGCTCACGCCGAGTTTGCCATGCCGTTCATGACGCAGCTTCGCATCGTCACTCATCGCGTGTTCCAGCAGTACTGGCGTATGCCTGGTTATATCCTCGCCAAGTTCATGCTGGGCATCTTTGCTGGTCTCTTTGTCGGCTTCACTTTCTTCAACGCGGACGGAACTCAGGCCGGCACTCAGAACGTGCTCTTTTCTGCATTCATGATTACCACTATCTTTACGACTCTGGTCCAACAGGTAAGCCTCATATATCCATCCTTGTTGAGAGACACACATGCTAATGTCAAACCAGATTCAACCACACTTCGTCGCACAGCGATCGCTGTATGAAGTCCGCGAGAGGCCCAGCAAGTCCTACTCTTGGCAATCCTTCCTGATCGCCAACATGATTGTCGAGATCCCCTACCAAATCGTCACCGGCGTGCTCATCTTTGCCTGCCTGTACTACCCCGTCGTCGGCATCCAAAGCTCAGATCGCCAGGGCCTGGTGCTGCTCTACATCATCCAGCTGCTCATCTACAGCTCTGCCTTCGCCCACATGACCATTGTCGCCATGCCCGACGCCCACACGGCGGGAAGCATCGTCACCATCCTGACAATCATGAGCATCATCTTCTGCGGCGTCCTGCAGGCCCCCAACGCGCTGCCCGGCTTCTGGATCTTCATGTACCGCGTCTCGCCCTTCTCCTACTGGATCGGCGGCATCGTCGCCACCGAGCTGCACGACCGGCCCATCGAGTGCTCCGCCAAGGAGACCTCCGTCTTCGACCCGCCGTCGGGGCAGACGTGCGGCGAGTACCTGGCCAAGCTCCTCGCCCAGGCGCCCGGCAAGCTGCAGAACCCCGAGGCCACCACCCAGTGCCGCTACTGCCCCGTCACCAACGCGGACCAGATCCTGGCGCCGTCCAAGATCTTTTGGGACGACCGGTGGCGCAACTATGGCATCTTTTGGGCGTTTATCGCTTTTAACCTCGCCATGGCCGTCTTTCTTTACTACCTGTTCCGTGTCCGCAAGAGCAGCGGCAAGTCCTCTGGTGGCCTCAAGGCCTTGTTTGCGCGATTCAAGAAGAGCAAGAGCGGTTAGCGGGCTTGTTGTTTGTTTTCAATGGATTTTCCTCCAATTATATGAATGATCACTCATGTGAGCATGGCTCTGGATATAGAAAAAAGCTTGGGTTGTGCTCTTGAGTCGAATCTAGGGGCACGAGTATAGTTGCTAATTGCTAATGGACACCATGAATCATGTATAAGTCATGTACTCTTATTTCGCGTTGACGTGCCCATCATTTCCAGCTCATCGCTGTTGCTGTTCAGTTTCCATCCCGAGTGTGACTGAACACGTTCCCGTCCTGCGACAAAATATATATACTCATGTCGAGTCATCAAGAGATGCCATACATCGACTTCAATAGCTTGGGTATCACCTCTCATTCCTTCAAAGGTATAGCTCTATCTAATCGTAAAGCGGTCTCTAGTAGACCCTGCCGTCTTGACATCACAGCGGTAGGCTCAATCTTCTAAGCAACTCTTCCTCAAGGATCTGTAAAAGGCACTGGAATCTGCGCCTGCAAGTACCCATGCCACTTTGGCAAAGGCCTCTTGTTAACCCTACTCGAGCTTGAAGTCTTGAGCAAGTCCTCAATAGCGCTGGCCCAGCGAACCAGCTTCTCTTCACCCCATCCAGTCTGCATCAGACCGGCGCCGATGCCCATACCTGAATTTTCGTGGATACCTAGCGGCACCGTCACCATCGGGTATCCAGCCAGTGCGGCCAACTCGTAGCTTTGCCCGGGTTCAAGAGGCACGATGAGGGCTTCAAACTCCCTCTTCCTGTCTCCCTTGCGCAGCGCAGAGTCGATTGCCCGTCGAGCATCGCCCTGACGCCTGAGAGCGCCGTGGTAAGCCGCGCTCCAGAAGCCCTTTGTAGCAGCCGACGCGATGAAAGTGTCCTGTCCGGCTGCAAAGGCCGGATGGGCACCGGGGACACCGCCCTCGGCACCGGCGTTGGCTCTGTTGAACTCGATGATGTCCTCGAGCGACTTCATGTTTGTATTGCTGACGCCACTCAGATACTTTTTCAGGTTATTGTAAAAGTCAACCTTGATATACGTTAAGGAGGATCTCTTCCCATCGACTCTGTTCTCTCCATCCGGGTCGTAGTCCCAGTCCCAGCCCTGGGTGCTGATGAGTTTATTCCAGCCCTTGATTTCTGTAGGTTCGCATCGTCCACCGGCTTTCCCGATATCTGCGCAGAGTGACTCGAGGTGGTCCCTTGTCTGCGGGTCCGTAAAGTTCCACAGGCTGTCGAGGGGGATACCGAACTTTTTGCCCCTGAGCGCGTTCTTGTTGGCCAGGAACTGTGTGTAACCGCCCGCCGGGATCCGTCGATCTCTGGCCGTCGTGTAACCATCATGCGGGTCCGGTCCGTGAATGACATCAAGCACCAGCACGGCGTCCTTGACGGTTCGTCCAAAAACTCCGACCGAGTCTTGATGCTCCGTCTCCGGAACGACGCCAGCTCTCGAGGTGAGGCCGACTGTGGGCTTGAAGCCGACGATGGAGTTTCGCATAGCAGGGTTGATGACTTTATTTTCATTTCAAAGTTAGATGCCGTACGTCTCCATAAGTGTCGCCTCACTTACCACTGCCATCTGTCTCGGTGCCGAGGGAAAACGCAATAGCATTGGCACCGACTGCAACGGCGCTTCCGGAGCTGCTTCCACCGGGGTTGACTTGAAGATTGTACGCGCTTCGGCATTGTCCGCCTCGAGCAGAGTAGCCCTCGGAGTAATCTGAGCTGCGCATGTCGGCCCATTCGCTCATGGCGGCCTTGCCGTACAGCACTGCGCCGGCGTCGCGGAGTCTCTGAACGACAGTTGCGTCTCGCGATGGACGGCTCCCCAAGAGTGCCAAGCTGCCGGCCGTCGTCTCCATGTTGTCGTCGGTCGCGATGTTGTCCTTGACAGTAAAGGGGATGCCGTGCAAGGGACCCGGCTTCTTGAGATTGCCATTGTCCTGACCCGAGTTATACTTTGCCCTGTAATTATCGCTGGCTTGGGCAATGGCGAAGACGTCGACGTTTTCTTGCATCAAGGAACTATTATTGAGGCGTGGTGTCAGTTGCCGCTCCGTCTTCATTTCAAAGAGTCGTCTGTCTGGAATTAGGGTGGAAAGTCTCACGCGAGATACGGCTGCGTCTGTAGCGTTCTGGCTCTATAACAGCTCACCAGCTGGACTGATGTCAATGTTCCACTTTCCATTGCTTCCTGCATCTCATCGATCGTCGCCTCTTCGAGCTTGAAGCCGCCGCAGTCCGGCATCGGGAAGAGACCGGACGTGCCGGCATTCTGCAGCAAGGGCTTCATCGGCGGCGCCGTTTGGTAAAGGCCTTCATAGTCGGCAGCTTGGGCGAGGCATCCCAGCGCCGTGAGCGCGAACACGCTGAGCTGGAGACAAGTCATTGCATGTGATGATGATGATGATGATGATGACGGTGTGATGGCGTCGAGATGTGCGCTTACGCGTCGGCTTATAAGGCGTCCGCGACTCTCTTAAGTGGTTTCTCGCGTTTAAGCTGCAGGCTCTTGGTATAGTTCTTCACAAATCAGGGCCAAGCATGTGTCTACTGTGCTGTCCCGGCTTGCATGATAACACGGAGTCTTCACTGTGCACAAGTCGACGCGCATCTGGTGAGAACCCATAAGATCCGACGCCACGGCCAAGAGGAGGGGCGACCCTGATTTTAGGCGAGGCAAGCCGAGGTGAAATTGCATAGACAGAGACCAGGAACTACTGAGAAGACTCGAGCTGGTCTCCGCTCATCCGGCGGATAAATGATTATATTTGGTCGTATAAGGGCACCAGGCCGATCAAGAGCCACTCGACGCTCCTTCTGGTCCCTTCATTATCAACGCGCAGGATTTCACTTCTCCGTGATGGAACGATCTTTTCCATTTAACTCATCTACATGTAAAGATTTTTCGAAACAGCCACAGCTGCCCACTGTAACCCCTTGCGCTGACGTCGACACGGGCCCGATGACTTCCAAGGCCCAGTCCCTCGGTTCCGGGATCGTCCACCTGAACCCTGGTGATCCCATTTGGACCGCAAAGTTTCGGCCGCCAGATGTGTGACGAACCCCGGATAGAAGGGCCGCTGTGGATCAGTTTCCGGGGATCCCGGCCCATCGGGTGCCGAGTCCTGGGATGTTGTGCAATTCTATGAGCGTTCAGCTTGATTCATAAACACGGGGGCTGGATCTGCTGACAATCGGCCAGTTTTAAGACGGGGGGATGCTTACAGTGCCCTGTGTGAGTGTGTCGTAAGCTGCAAATGCATCCGCCGAGACTGCGAGGGGAGTTGCCAAGAGTATGCACACAAATTGGATCTCTTGCCTTCAGATTCTTGTCTTTAGGGTTAATTGCCGTATCACGGTGAAAGATAGAGAGGCCTAAGTGCTCTGCTGTATGTCTTTGAAACGCGAGACGACGAGATTGAATCATCTGAACGTGATGGCTAGAGTCAATTCGCTTGCGATAAGAACGCTACAAAGACAATAACTCAACCATACAACTCTTGGTCTTTTCATGCGCATACATGACTCGTTGCTGAGAGATCCGGCCACTCGGGAGCTGCGGCCGGAGCCGACATGCGCCGAACAAGCCCGCCGACTGCGTTTCAACTGGAGATTTCGTTTCAGCTCATGTCTAAGCCGTAAATGAAGTTCTACGAGTATGACCTAACATCGACAAACACAACGAATGACTAGATTTTGTCAACAAATTTCAAGTGATCGCTTTCATAGAGTCTACCTCGATGCTTCAAATAATGATATGCCCGTGAATTACTCACAGACTTGGGCAATGCCTGGTGGGTATTCAGGTCCCCACGCTCGCCCAGCCTCTTCTTTTGTTTCTCCCTTTTAGAAACCGGTCAAAAGGCCAAGGAGGCATTACATCCCCTGCACCGGCCGTCTTAATGCCGCACATATCGCAAGCCCTCATCCTGTTCTCGGTCGACTGGATCAGACCGGCGGAACGCCACACGTTCTTCTTCGTCTATGCCACCGCGGTAGGCTCAGTCGACTTACGCTTATGCTCCTCGTCGATGTGAAAGTCAAAGGTGACGTGGATGCCTTCTTGGCTGTAGTTGCCGCCCTGCGACGTGGCAGTTGCTTCGACTCCGTACCGGCCGGCGCCCTCGTTACCGAGCATGCTGTACTCGGAGCGCAGCTTAAGCGTGCTCAAGGCTGTTCCCTTTGTTCCGGTGCTGTCTGGGGAGTGCTTGTACTTGGAGCTCGAGAGATGCGTCGTGGTGTTGCGGCGCATGATGTATTTGTCGAACAAGGGCTTGACGCCTGGGACGGACAGTGCCATGAGCGTGGCGCCCATCTCGGCTACTTCAATCGTAAGGAGAGAGTTGTAGCTCCAGGATTGGTCGTCCTCCCCTGAGTTTTCACGTCGTCAGCTTCCATGTCGACACTGAACTCAACGTCTGCGAGGGCAAGTGGCTCTTTCAGGACTTACACTGGCCGACAACGACAAGGACTAGGCGAGTGACGGAAATGGCAATGACTCTATACAGGGATCCCGTTAGTTTAAGGATATGCGAATAGTTGTGTCGTCAGATACGAGATTTGAACTTGCAGTCTGCTGACAGCAAACGAAAGGATCCAACTTACGCAACACCAGGGAGAAGAATGCAAGCAAGCTGGACTTTGCGCCGTCGCGGCATCTCAAGGATACGCAGCATGGCCACGGGAACACCAAAGAGAAGGAAGTCGCAAATGAGCGAAATGGTCGAATTCGTCACGTAGACGACTCCCCATTGCAAACAACTGTACTCGCCCATATAAGGCTCCCATCCGTACGGCCAGAGTCCCGTCACCGGCCAGCAGTGGAAGATGAGCAGGAGAAGCTGCGGGAGGTACGCGAAGACGAGGAGGCCGAAGACGACCTTGATGGCCAACTTGAAGCCATTATGGTGTCCGCAGACGCGATGGTAGAACGTGAGGCCGGAGATGCGGCATAGCAGCAGGGCCGTCGTGTAGATGAGATGGGCCGCGTAGTCGAGGACCTGCGTTCGAGCAATCGTCGGGACGTCGAGGACATATCTGATGTAGGCGAAATGCCGTCCGGATCCGAGGTTGATGAGTTCGACGCAGAGGCCGATGAAGGCGATCAAGCACAACTATAACCAGAGTTAGAGCTGCAGACAGACTAATGGTTGAAGACTGTCCTCGATACCGGACCATGTTCCGGAGACCGAAGATAAGAAGTAGTCTTGGTGAATCGAGAAACCTACCAGGGAAACAAAAGCCAGGCCGTCGTCGACGCCGAAACGCTGAAGCAGCACGACGCGACTGAGCGTCCTCGAAATCACCACGACAAATGTCAGCACCCCGATGAAGATGATGCCGGCAATGGCCGGAGTATCCCGGCTCTCTGCGAGGAACTCGGCAGTGATGCCTTGCGGGACACGACCGGCCGCAATGGCCTCTTGGATGCGGCGACTGCTTCCCATTTGATGCTTTTGCACCTGACCCGGGCCCAGCACTGTCCTTTCGTCTAGTTTTCCTCGGGAGGGACGAAGACGGGAAGAGTCCCCTGATCCCTTATTCTCTCTGTCTCTCGTGGACGGACCAATGTTGCAAGACTGTCTCCACGTTCTCAGCTATTACTATAGCATCTTTACTTCGAACGGCCCGCGGAAAAGGGGGGGCGGGAGCCCATGGTGCTGGAGACCAAGAGACACTGGCGAGCATTCCTATGGTCTTCGGCAACGAGGGAAACACCTCCTCCACCCTTTGCTCTCGCCCGTTTGTACCGGCCCCATCGTGGGAATGAAGAGGCCCGCACGTCCAGTGTTCTCTGGTATCATTTCTTCACGCATCGCCGTATCGGACCAACAAGCTTTTGCAGAATCAGGATCTCGGCTTGCTTGAGGAGCATGGCTCTCGTCAGATCTATATCTCGATATTTTGAAGTTGGGATCGAATGGGTTCGCTCAATGACCCTGGACGTCACATCACTACAGTAGACAGGGCTTGATCAAGATTGGCATCCACGCCACCGGAGTTTCGACAGGCAAGGATGCTTCATTCGAGCTGCGCAAAGCAGGTTCCTCGCTTCCATGAGTGGGCGCCCGAGTTTGACGCTGTATCCCTGTCCTCGCCATCAAGCTCCTTTGCGGCTGGCAAGAGGTTGGATAAGAGGCCGTCGCAAACAGCTTGACAATTGAAGTCTCCTGGTCACACTGCTCTCTACTGTACTGTACTGTTCATCGATCACACTTCGTCATTGAATGAAAAGAAGTCGTGATGAGCACTCATGTCATGATGACTGTCGGATAGCCTACCCAAAGCCCGTACGCCGAGGAATCTAAATGACATTGCGCAGAGCCTAAAGTCCAGTGCAGTACACGATATCGAGACTGCCATTGACTTGAACCAGGTTGCCTGTAGCAAGAATTAGACTCGTCCGTTTTCTTGTCTTTTGCGGGCTAAACTTCTTGGTTCATCTCTTCTCGTCGCTTACTTCCGATCTGATGAAACGATTCTCATCGTCCAGGCAATCGTCGGCGAGACTAGGGCAGGGCAGGGTATCCATGACTTGTGGACTGATCCACATAACATCGCCGCCGTGTGCGAGTCATGCGGCTCGTTGCGGGAGGATCCAAGGGTCTTTACTGTCTCTGAGGCCTCTGTCGTCATTGCTCGACCGGCACTGACTTGCGACAAAGACTATCTCCTCTTTTGCGAGAGCTTTACTCATGGACAATTGCCGAAGACTTTGAACAGGAAAGTTTATAGTCATGCGGCGTTGTTTGTATTCGAGGCTGATACGTTACACATGTCAAGATCTCTCGGATACTGGCGATTGCCGCAACTGGAGACTTCAATGTTACCTTTGTGCAAAATCAGGATATTCACAGTTGACCAGCAACTTACTAACATCAACCACTGACATACAATCTGTTATTTATCAATGTCTCAATAATCATCGCGACTGCATCTTGATGGTGCTGCGGTATCGAGTGATTGAGCCATGTCATTGATAACAATAGCCGCACATCAAGGTTCGCATGTGTCAAGATGAAGCAACCGCTGATAAACCTACCATATAATGCTTCTACTCACTGCATGTGGTCTCTTGGACTTTATCCTCGCTCAGTGAACGATTCAAGAATCGACGAGCACGGATGCAGATTCGTAACACGTTGTGCTTCGACTACATGTAAACACCAATGCCTCCACAGCTAATCCTATTCAGTTCCACTTTTCGATTCCGCAAAAGACGGCATCAAAAGGGACTACTAGACTGCATGAATTATTCGTCGATCATACTAGAAATGACGCCCGACAACGACTAGTTGATTCGAGGTTCGAGGGAAGAGAGAAGACGGGACGCATAAATATGACCGTTCCCGCTGTCTTTCCAGTTGCGTTTTCACAAGACCAATCAAACTTCTGATCATCGTACTTGTATCAACTCACTTACACCCACTCCTTCATCTCGTTCATAATCGTCATAATGAAGGGCATATCCATCATCACAGTCGCCTTTGCCGGCTACGCGGCGGCCGCCTACACCAACAGCATCAGAGACGTTCAGCGCCAGGCCAACGCAGTCGAAGCAAGGCAAGACTCGGGCCAGAACGGATTCGACGTTCCAGACCTGGCTCAGGGCACCGGCAGCGGCAGCGGCAGCAGTGTCGAGACTACCGGCGGCGCCGACGGCACCCAAATCATCTCGGATACGCCGGGATCCCAAGAACAAGGGCAAAACGGCTTCGACGTTCCCGACCTGGGCAAGATTGGGTCTCAGGGCAGCGGCCGGCTCGAGACTACCGGCGACGACGACACAAAGATTGTCGGCGATGCCGAGCCCCAGAATGGGTTCGATGTTCCCAACTTGGATGAGATTCAGTCCCAGGGGGGTAACAGCTTTGAGTCCTTTGGCAAGGATGGGACCAAGATTATCGGCAGCGAACCGCCGTCTTCAAGAAATGGATAGAGACAAGACTTCATTCGGTCTCTCGTTCAAGAAGGAGGAGGGTGGTGGACAACGATAATGAGGCCGCACTCTAGACCTAAGTAGAAACGGAAAAGGACGTCATAGGTTTGTATCAACTGATCAAGACGATGCTGGTATTTCCAAGACTAAACAAAATGTAAGATATGCCAAAGCTGCTTTTCACAAAACGCCGTGCTATATACAAAGTCATCAACATTCTCAACCTCTAGACTTGCGTGACACCTACAGTTTGGCAAACAGCCCCTTGCAGGCGCCGCTGCCCAGCTGAACAAGAGTACTCTTTGTGCGCATGTACGCGCGGATACCCTCGTGGCCGTTCTCAACGCCCACGCCGCTCATCTTCCAGCCGCCGACGGGCATTTCGGCAGGTGACTCGCCCCAGGTGTTGATCCAGGTGATGCCCGCGTGCAGTTGCCGGATAACGTCTTGCGCCTGTCCAATGTCGGAAGAAACGACGCCTGCCGCCAGTCCCATGGGCGTGTCGTTGGCCCTGCGGACGACTTCTGCTGTCCAGTCCTCTTGGGACCTACCGCGCGTCGTATACGGCAGGATGCACATGACGGGGCCAAAGATCTCCTCGCGAGCCACGCGCATGTCGTCGGTGCAGTTTGTAAAGATGACGGGAGGCACCCAGAAGCCATCGGGCGTCGGCTTCTTACTTTGTGCGTCGGAGGCGCCGTCGTAGAGTACCTTGGCGCGGTCGACGTCGCGGCCGTGCTTGATGAGCATGCTGATCTTATCCCGCTGCGCCGCGCTGACGACGGGACCGAAGTTCGTCTTCTCATCGCGCGGCATGCCCATGCGGATGCCTTCGCGGCAGCGTTGCACCAGCGCCTTCTCGACACTCGCTAGCATCGTGTCGGGCACAAAGACACGGGTCCCGTTGGTGCAGACCTGACCGGTAGAGAAAAAGTTGGCGGCCATGGCGACGTCGGCAGCCTCGTCCGCATCGGCGTTGGGGAGGATGACGAGCGGGCTTTTACCGCCCAGCTCCATGGTGATGCCCTTCATTCCCTTGGCGGCTTCGCTAGCGACTTTGCTGCCGGTGCTCACCTGGCCGGTGAAGCTGACCTTGGCAATACCAGGATGCGCAACCAGGGGAGCACCGACGCTGGGGCCATCGCCGTAGACAACGTTGAAGACGCCGGGCGGTACTCCGGCCTCGATGTAAATCTGGGCAAGAGTGTTGGCATGCAGAGGGGTGACCTCGCTGGGCTTGTAGACCATGCAGTTGCCAGCCGCCAGACACGGCGCCGACTTCCACAAGGCGATTTGGATGGGGTAGTTCCAAGCACCGATGCCGGCGCAAACGCCGAGAGGCTCGTGGGTGGTGAGGACAAAAGCATCGGGGCGAAGGCGCGTGTGCTGGCCGGGGAGACTGCCGGCGACAAAGTGGGCGTAGTATTCCAGGACGTCGGCGCCAGTCACGACGTCGACGGTAGACGTCTCTGACCAGGCTTTGCCAGTGTCGAGCGTCTCGGTCAGGGCAAGGTCATCATTGCGCTCGCGCAGGATGGCGGCAGCGCGGAGGAGGATGGCCGCGCGCTGAGGAGCGGGCGTCTGCGACCAAGCGGGGAAGGCGGCGTGAGCTGAGGCGACGGCATCGTCGAGCTGAGAGGAGGTGGTTGTGTAAATGGTAGCCAAAGGCTTTCCCGTGGCCGGATCGAGTGAGGAGAATGTCGATGACGAGGAAGAAGACTCGGGCTGTGCCTTGCCGGAGTGAAAGGTGTGAATCTCCGATGTGAAGGTCATCTTGAAGGATCGCTCGACGGTCGATAATGGCGATGCTGTTGATGGACTTGAAACTTGGTGCCAGTGCCGGCGTCTGCTCTGGCTGGAAACGAGGCGTCGTGCTCGGCGCAATGATGATTGGTGCGCACGAAGAAAGCAGTAGCCGGCCGACCCTCGGTTCAGTCCGGACGGTTGGATACTTGGAGCGGCAACGCGCGTTACTGTACTTCGCACAGTGAATGCGCTAATGGTGGGGATAGATTGTACTGTACGGTGCAGGTGGCTGGGAATAGCGGCGTCAATTGAGGAGTTCTTGGACGAAAAAAAAGGAAGTAGCGTCAGGGGCAATGACCAAGATTGAAGCCATGTTGAGTTCCTTGTCAATTACAACTCAAAACGATCCTTGGTCATGTTCTTTCGAATCTCGAGATGGGACGATTCGTAGATCGATCCATTCAACTTGGATGTCTTGCATGCGCAGGGCCGAGTCTAGAAGCGGCCGGGATGTGTCGAGTGCATGGTGAACTTGGTAGCATCTTCCCTGTAAGTCAACTTCACGGTTGCGGCTTGCTGTCTCACGTTTTGTTGCATTGAGTCGCAGAGATTCTAGCGCAGGAAACTGTACAGTATTCACCAGTCGACCCTTCTTTCATCGACAGACAAGAATAGGTATCTAACTTGCTTACGCCAAGCATTTACAGACTTTTCATTCCGATACAAGTCACAGGTATCGCGGCACTGTGCTCCTTCCCCTCGGCGGACCGCCGACCTGGTGGGGCAGACAAGCAACGACGTCAGCGGGGAATGAAGAAGTCTGTGCTTCCCCACCATGAGAGCTGGGCAGGGGCTTCGCTATACAGTACTTGACACTCACAGCGACACTGTGCTTTCGCCTTCTGGAGAAACAAACGCCGAAAATACTTCAAACCTTAGAAAGTAGCAATGAAGATTGTCGAACAACGACAAGTCAGGACGCTGACTTGACAGCTTAGCAATCCGCTTGTAGCTGAATATGTAACCAAAGAAGAGGCTGGTTCTGCCTTGGACGAATACTGATCGTTCCTACAGTAGCCTACTTACAGCGACGTCACGTTGAAAAAGACTGGAGACTGAATGCGGATCTCGGCAGCATTCCCCTTTTCGATTGTACCAGCATGTATCCGAGGCAATCGACAGGCTTGAGGCGAGATAAATGAATTGAGACTTGGAAGCATCGAGTTGACTGTACGAATGTCGAACATGTATGTATGCTGATATACTATACTGTGCCGGAACGCTGGCGGGAGGTGCCGATAAGGTGTAGATCCCGATGGATCTGATTAAATGCCAAAACCAAAGACTCCTTTTTTCCTGCTTCTAATCCAAGAATATCACTGCAGATGAATCAACTTCACAGCCCTCTCCCGTGATGGCGGTGAAGAGAGTATTGGCTTCTTGTGATCGTGACATTATCTACAGTCTTTCTGAAAAAAAAATGATGAAGAAATTTTACCGACGTAAAAGCCATCAGACCATGTCCCGGCCCCACGTTTTGACAAAGCGGACGCCAGGTGGCAGCCGATGCATGCAACTCCCTGTCAATTGACGCTCATCATCCGGCAATCCGGCCGTCTAATATCTCTTATTACACCAAGTAAGCCAACGATTGCCAAGGCATCATGACGCCGTCCATCGTGATACTCGGATCTCGCACTGTCTTCCTTCCAGGTCTTCAGCCGCGGCCCGCTCGACAGTCTGCAGACGATGCACAGTGCATGTTTTGAGTCTAGCGCTAGCCAGTCGCTCTTGACATTGTTGCAATTCGGATTGAACTCAAGGCAGGCAGCTAAGGATCAAACCAGTTGCGTTATGGAAAGAGCTATAGACCAAAATGTCGGTCAAACAGCTAGGCTTTGATCCCAAATTTCACAGTCTCTTCTCATATCTTCAACAAATCTTTCCACCACAAACACAATCATGGTGGCGGTGCCGCCGCCATTGCCTCTCCAACGCCCACCTCGAATGGGGCCCCTCAGCTCCACCACCGTCAAGAGATTTCGGGATGAAGGAGGGTCCTCCAAGTCCATGCCCATGTCACATCGGCGCCATGGAGTCCCCGAAATGGGCGCTTGCACCGCTTGCAAGCTACTTTTCTGGCCTGATGGTCAGTCCTTAGTCGTGCCACCGGCCCCGGCTGAGACCGCCGAGAGCGCAGGCTTCAATTGTACCTCGCAATGGCATTCATACAGTAGCGGCAGGTACCCAATCCGGACACGGTCCTGCTCACGACTCGAATCTTTCTTATGTCTCGAGGACCCTTGCCGATCCGTCCGATTCGTTTCTTCTACTCTTCTTTTCTCCTCGACTCTGCTCGCCCTCCTTTACTCGTCGGTCATCGCTCGTGTCCCCCTTGCAGTCGGGCCAACATTCATTCGTAGCGGAGAGGAGCAACCTACCTACTTGAATAGGTAATTGACGCTGGACCAGGCCACGCTACCGAATCCCATCGCTCCCTCTTTTGTCGTCGACTTAAACTACACCGACTCTCCCTAATCCTGTACGCTCCCAGCCCGTGCCGTGGCAAGCCCGGAACTCGCACCTATTGTCGACTCAAATAGCCATCCAGAAATCATGACAACCAGGGTTCTTCCGGCCAATGCCAGCGATGCCTACGACTACATCATTGTAGGCGGTGGCACCGCTGGGTGCGTTTTGGCCTCGCGCCTGTCGTCCTACCTCCCCGAGCGTCGTGTCCTGCTCATCGAGGCCGGCCCGTCCGACTTCAACCTGAACAACGTCCTCGACCTGCGCCAATGGTTGTCGCTTCTTGGTGGTGACCTCGACTATGACTATGGGACGACGGAGCAGCCCATGGGTAACAGTCATATTCGTCATTCCCGTGCAAAGGTCCTCGGAGGCTGCTCTTCTCACAATACTCTCATTTCTTTCCGCCCTTTCCGCCATGACATGGACCGCTGGGTACAGCAGGGCTGCCGCGGCTGGGACTTTGACACCGTCATGCGCCTGATTGATAACCTGCGCAACACCGTTCAGCCCGTTCACGCCCGCCATCGCAACCAGCTGTGCAAGGACTGGGTTCAGTCGTGCGCCGATGCCCTCAACATCCCCGTCATCCCCGACTTCAACGCCGAGATCCGCGAAAAGGGTCAGCTTACCCAGGGCGCCGGCTTCTTTTCCATCTCTTACAACCCTGATGACGGCCGTCGCAGCAGTGCCTCGGTAGCCTACATCCATCCTATCCTGCGTGGCGAGGAACGCCGTCCCAACTTGACCGTCCTCACTGAGGCTCACGTTTCGCGCGTCCTCGTCGAGGGCGGTGTCGCAACCGGCATCAAGCTGGCGCTCGCGGATGGTCGTCGTCTGACACTCCGCCCCCGCAAGGAGACGATTCTTTGCGCCGGTGCCGTCGACACCCCCCGTCTGATGCTGCACTCTGGTCTGGGACCCCGCGCCCAGCTCGAAGGTCTCGGCATTCCGGTCGTCGCAGACATCCCCGGTGTCGGCGAGAACCTCATTGACCACCCTGAGACTATCATTATGTGGGAGCTCAACAAGCCCGTCCCTCCCAACCAGACCACCATGGACTCTGATGCCGGTGTTTTCCTGCGCCGCGACCCCACCAATGCGGCTGGTAATGACGGCGATGCCGCTGACATTATGATGCACTGCTACCAGATCCCATTCTGTCTCAACACTCAGCGACTAGGCTATCCCGTCGTTCGCGACGGGTATGCCTTTTGCATGACGCCCAACATTCCCCGCGCCCGTTCTCGCGGTCGGATCTACCTGACTTCGGCGGACCCCGCTGTCAAGCCCGCCCTCGACTTCCGCTATTTCACCGACCCGGAGGGCTATGACGCCGCCATTCTGGTTGCCGGCATCAAGGCCGCTCGCAAGATTGCCCAGCAGAGCCCGTTCAAAGACTGGCTGGAGCGCGAGGTGGCGCCCGGTCCCGAGGTGCAGAGCGATGAGGCCATTAGCGAGTATGCCCGCCGCGCTGCGCACACCGTCTACCACCCTGCCGGCACGACCAAGATGGGTGACGTGACACGCGATGACATGGCTGTCGTCGACCCAGAGCTCAAGGTCAGGGGCATCAGCAAGCTGCGTATTGCAGACGCCGGTGTCTTCCCCGAGATGCCTACCATCAACCCCATGTTGACGGTGCTGGCGGTCGGCGAGCGGGCTGCCGAGCTCATCGCCATGGAGGATGGCTGGCGCCCTGATGCCAAGACTTCCAGGCTGTAAGCGATGAGAGTTGCACGAGCCTTGGGGTTTAACGAGTCTACGTAAAATGGTTATTTTTGCATCAAAGTTGGATATCTGACTGGCATTGGCCGGGCGCGGGAACAGGAGGTTCAGATGGTGCTCTTTGGAGCAATAGCAATCGGATAGCATCACAATTGATTGGATACTTGAGCAACGTTGAATTTCCTGATTTGCACGACTTGGAGATGTGTCACTGACGTGCAGGCAGGGTGGTGATATGCAGCTGCAATGCATCTTGCAGTGCATGGCGGCCATGGCATGGCTCGCATGTCATCTGCTGTCCCGAATATGCGCGTACCAAGGTTGATGGGTTCAAGCCATTGGCAGCGATTGGCCTGGAGTCGGGCATCGAATTGTCCGAGCGACCGCCGGGCGATGTCTGTTGACCGGATTCTATTTCCTGACTGATGGGTGGTATAGACGAATGGAGAGGGGGCCAGAGACGTGAATCCTTTTGGACACGCATATAAGCAACATGATGAATATATTCTTAATTAATGAAAGACTGAACGGTGAACCAAAAACTCCATCTCCACGACTCTTATAGACGCCGTTTCTGTACTGACAATTTCTCCATCTTCCACATCTCGCCCCTTGGTACGAATACAACTACCTCGTTTCAGATATGTGTAAAAATCAATCTTGGTCCCCGTCATCCACTTCGGTATCAAGGATTTCCGCCACGTCGGCGACAAACTCCCCTGCCCAGGCACCGGGCATCCGCGCGCGGGGACCGAATACTCCCACAGCGAGCTGCGATTCATTGATCGTTGCTTCGACGTCAACGGACGGCTATACACAAGTTGGCATTAGCTTTTTGTCGCTTGATGTGTTTTGTTAATGAAAGGGTATGGGTGAGAGACTGGAGGAAATGGGAGGGGCAGACCCGGAACAGAGTATCAGAACGGGGGAGAGGAAGGGAGAAAAGGGGTGGACGGACCGGAAACGCATCTCGCACGGTATTCTCACGTATCCACGGCTCTTCGAGCAGCGCCGAGGTTTCTTCCGTCTTGTAACTCGGCGACTGCTCCTCATGACTTTGCGCAGGAGCCAGCGTCGAGTTTGTCGTTGCTGCTGCATCGTCCAGGACGCCGGCGAGAAAGTTGACAAAGCAGTCGACCTTGACGCCCGTCCACGCCGCAACTTCCCATAGACCAACTCGCCCCCGCGCACCATCGTCGTCGTCATCGTCGTTGCCGGCAATGGTGTGCAAGTCTCGCTGAACCGCCTTGGCAACGGCCACCAGACCCCCTCGAACGCCGCCGATGCGCACCTTGACAGGCGTCAGCGCAAGAGTCGGAAACGCGGTCAGCGGCGAAGGGTCGTCTTGATCTGTGCGATTGGCCATGTACACGCCCAAAACGACCGTTTCCGCGCCAGAGTCTAGATTCTTCCGGCGCAGCAGGGCCGTGGCGACGGCCGCGAGGAATAGGGACTGCAGACTGATGCCGTGCCGCGAAGCGCACGATCGGAGCCGTGATGTGTCCCGAACAGCCTCGGACGTAAAATAAGACGCCCTCTGCGAGACGTCGACATCATGAATGTCAAAAACAGCAGTCTTGCGGGCGCAGTCTTGGAGGTAGGTGGTCCAAAACTTTCGCCGCTTGTCGCAGGCACTCATCAAGGTCGGCGCGATGCAGTACTGCGACCATTCTGCGAGGTCTTGCTCCTTCAGAGTGACATTCTTGTCGAGCAATAATTCCAGTCTAGACATGATGGCCGGTAGGCTGAAGCCATCGTACAAGGCGTGATGGATCCTCAGCCGAAGCATGAGAGATCCCGATGCATTCTGTTCGACGTTGAGTCGTACCAGAGGCTGGTGAACGCGACCTGCTCGCATATCTTCCGCCTTGATGACGACTTGTGCCCACGGTAGTGTTTGAGACTGAGTACTGATGAACCGCGTTCGCAGAATCGGAAATTCGTCCACCAGAACGCGCCAGGAATCGCGTGCTTGCGTAACATCGTACGCACCACTCATCTCATAACAAAACTCGGGAAAGAATATCGTTCCTTCAGAGTTCTGCCACGCCGTCAACATGTACACCTGCATTGACGTCGCTGGAAGCACCATCTCGATGCTATCTTGCGGAACTCCAATCAGCGTGAGCAAATCGTTCATCTTCAAATCATCTGGCGGTGTCCACTCGAGGCACTCTGTAGCTTTCTCGACAGGCTTGGCAGCTCGCGAGAGTTCAAAGTTTGCATGTCGCGCGAGGTCTCTGATGCTTGGCAGTCTGACCAAGTCTCTCGGCTTCAAGTGCAAGCCGCGTTTGCGAAGCAACATCGACACCTTGATGGCGCTGATTGAGTCGAGCCCGAGTTGATACAAGCTGGACGAAGGCTTGATCGAGTCCGCCGATACGCCCGAGACTTGGCTGAGCACATCGCGGATAGTCATTTCAATCTCATGCCACGCGTGCTCATCACCATCTTCTTCTTTTGAAGCGTCTGGGTCCTTCTGCGCCGGTGTTTCGTCGTCTTTGATACTGATGGCAGGCAGGCCACAGATTGACACACCTTGGTCATGAAAAGAAAGAATCTCTCCTTCATCATCATCCAGTAGGAAATTGAGAACTTGATCCGACTTCTCGACCAACTCTCTCGTGGTTCTTGATGAGAAGAGTCTTGAGTCGCAGGCAATACGCCACGTTAGCTCTTCATCATTCGGCTCCGCTTCGATGCAAACCGGATATTCCACAGCAGACTCTCCACCAGCAGAACGAAGCATCTCAGCACGCCCATCTTTAGATCTCGGGGACTTCTGTAGGAGAAACAGAGAGTTGAAGATTTCAGAAGTTGGCAATTTGGCTGCAGCCTGTGCTTTGCGCAAGGGAAACGCTTGATAGCTGCGCATATCCGTCATGGTCTCCTCCAAGTACTGAAGAAAACTTGATACCGAGCCGTGTAGAATGCATCGCATGGCAACAGTGTTCATCGTCGGAAACAAGAGCTCCTCGTCGCCGTCCGAGTCTCTGCCAGAAAGCACCATGCCAAAGACAACGTCCAGAGCTTGCACCTGTTCTGCCACGACCAGCGCCCATGACGCTGCGCACAGAGTCTGCAAACTGATTGACTTGCGCTTACAAAAGGCTGTCACTTCGGAGATCCGTCTCACGGACTTCATCTCTCGGCGGATCCTCTGCGGTGCCTTTCGTCGATCCTCCATTGACGGTTGGCCGAGCAGTGTCGAACGAAGCCCAGTGAGGTGGCTAGCCCAAAAGTTCGAGGCATCCCTGGTCCTTGATGTGAGCATGCGAGACAGGAACACATCTGCAGAGTGTCGACCCAAAGGTCTCCCATGATATGCGGCGACGAGATCTTGGAACATTAGGTTGAGTGACCATCCGTCGTACAGCGCGTGAGCCATGGACAGCACGATGAAGCTCCGCTCACCAAGAGATGCAAATGTGATCTGCACCATGTCCCGCAGCCCATGCCCTTTCATTGCAAGGTTTTTTGCCTCGGCCATGATGTGTTGCGTTTCGGACAGATCTGACATTAATACGCTCGAGACCCGAACCTTTGCGTCTCGAAAGACGACCTGACAGTACGCCATGTCAAGTGCGGCGTCTTCAATCTCAAAGAAACCAGTGCGCAGAATCGGCGAAGAGTCGATGAGAGACAACCAAGCTTCCCGGAGTCGCTTCTCGTCTACCCATTCGGCAAGCTCCAGGACATCGTGGTTAAAGTACCACTCGAAGTCCGACTGGATCATGCCAGCAACCATGGCCTCCTGTAGTGGTGTTGGAGGTAATACTGATTCGACGATTTCAGCATCGAGCCCTGATTCTTGCACTTGAGACATGAGCTTAGACTGTAGTTGCTGGAGCTGATTTTGCTGCTCATTCGAACCCGAGTCTCGCCGTTCACCATCGTCGATCTGCTCCATCATGCGAGAGATTGTTCGACAACGCATGATGACAGAGGCTGGAATGATGATCCCTCTTTGCCTTAGACGTGTGGACAGCTTCATTGCGTCAATGCTGTCCAAACCAAGCTCCAGCATTGTCGTGTGTGCAGTCACATGGTCGACATACACGCCAACAAGTGCTGATACTTCATCTCTGACTACGATTGCTTGATTCGTCCAGTTGAAATCGTCTGTCGCGATATTTCCATCACTTTCGGTATCAGCCGTTGACGATATATCTGCGTCTCCTGGGACTTGGGCCACGATCGCCAGATCCTCTGGTCGAGCAATTTCAACACTATGCTCAAAGACGTCGAGCATTCCCTCTAGCATTTCAAGATTCGCATATTCACTCTTTGCAACAAGAACGAGTTGAAATTCTCCACTTGAGGTGCGCGTGCACTCAAAAGCAAGAGGATAGTCGGGCTGACTCGGTCCATCCTTGATGGTCCAAGGCACAGTATGGGTACTTTGAGCAGGCTGCTCCAACTGAAAGGCAAAGAGGTTATCAAAGAGTGGTCGGCCACGCGAGCACCACTTCTGGATCTTTGACAGCGGCATGTGCTGAAACGGCAAGGTCGACGTGTTGAAAGTGTGAATCTCACGAATCAGAGACGCCAATGTGTGGCCATGTGAAGCATCGATGAAGAATGGCAGAGTGTTGAAAAGCGGACCAATAGTGCGCTCAACGCCCGGAACTTCGATTGATCGTCCCGAGACAATGATACCAATTGACACGTTGCCAGCGAAGCGAGTGTGTAGAGCGTGAACCCAAAGAGCCAGGACAACTGACTGTAGGGTGACGTTTTGTCGTGAGCGTAGTCCTTCCAGGCGAGCCGATGAAATCGTGCGACTGACCATCACTGCTTCGTGGTGAGCACTGAGTGTGTCGAGCGTGGGTATGTGCGAAGGCGTCCAATTCTTTAGGTGCTTCATCCAAAATTGCCTGAAATCATCGTGTCGTTGAAACGGCCCGAATGCCAGAGTGTCTAAGAATGAAGGGGCAAACGCTGGTGTTTGGGCGTAATAGACTTCTGCAGCGTAGTTGCTCATGAGCTGCAGACTATTCCCGTCATACAACGCGTGGAACAAATGAATGAAAAGTCTCGAGAATCCACGTCCATGTATGAAAATCAACTCGATTGGTGCAGTGATGTTGTGCTTATTCTCGGCGATCCAACGCTGCGTTTCCGCGTCCAGAACGTTCTTAGGATCTGCCTCATCCTCCAATTTGATTGTTCTCCAGACATCGCCGTGTCGACGGATAGAAACTTGAACGTGGCCATCGGGCGTGTTCACAAACACAGACCTCAAGACCGCGTGATCAGCAACGAGACGAGTCCATGATTCTCGGATACGGTCAAGTGAGGCGTCTTCACTGATGGTCAACTCAAAGCGATTGAAGTAGGCGCCTTCGTTCTCCCCATTCAATGCTTTGAGGATGATCCCTTGCTGCAGAGGCGAGCAAGGCGCAATGTACCCAATGTCCTCGGGGCAAACGGATAACTCGCGGCAGACTAGGGGAAGATGCCTGTGATGACAAGCATGTATGCGTTGTTTGGCTTCTCGAACCATGTTTTCCGACGGCTTGTGGTCAGAATCGGAGACAAGCGTTTTGACCAAATCCGCAAGAAAAGGATATCTGAGTAGTTTGGCGGGCGAAATTGTCGAAAACCCCTTCTTTTGAAGCAACGTCGAAAGTTGCAACGCCGTAATGGAGTCAACTCCAAGGTCGAATATACTGGTCGAAGGAGAGAGGCTGTTTCTGGAGACATTGCAAAAGTTGGATACTATATCAACCAGCTTTTCGAACTTGGCTGTGTCAATTGCCGAATCGAGGGATGCCATGGCTGACGAGGAATAACTCATGAGCTCCTCGGCAGAGAGGCTCTCGAAAAGCGCCTTGAGCCCCTTTGCTTCAACCTTGTTGTTTGGCGAAAGGGGAATATACGGTATCCGCAAGAAATACGTCGGAACCATGTATGAAGGCAGATGCTCTAGGCATGATGATCTTGCCTTTGATCCAATCGCATCAGTGTCCCTCAGAACCTCGAGTCCCTCAGCTCGTCTCAATTGCTCGGTGACAAAGAAAGTGACGAGCACGTCCTTTCCAGAGGTCTTGGAACGCAGCACAATGGTCGCAATGTCCTGCATTTCCAGCACGCCTGTGCGAATCGCGTGGTTAATCTCGCCAATCTCCAGACGCTGGCCTCGGAGCTTGACCTGGTCGTCGGCACGACCTATAAACTCGAAGCAGCCATCATGCAGTATGCGTACAAGATCGCCAGTCCTGTAGACTCGCTCTTCAAACTCCCGAAGTGTAGGAAATCGCTCTTCCGTAAGCTTCTGCCGGTTCAGGTATCCCTTGCCTACGAGCTTCCCGGAGACACACAGCTCGCCTACCGCACCTCGCAGGACGGGAGTCTCGGTCCCGGGGTGAAAGACGTAGGATCCGACGTTGGAGAATTGCTTGCCGATATTGCTTGGTCGGCCATTGACTGGTACCCTCTGGTACATGGTCACTCCGATGGTGGCCTCTGTAGGACCATATGCGTTGTATATCACACCTTTCGGTCCCCATTTGTCCAGAATCTCCTGCTTCAGCTGCTCTCCACCCGTGATGAAGACGCCTTTGCAGAGACTTGGTACTTCATCTGGATGAGTCAGTCTGGCAAGACTAGGGGTGAGGTCAATGTGAGTGATCTTCAATGTGTTGATTGCATATATCAGGTCGTCCAGAATCACGTCTCTCGGCGACGCCACAACAGTGATCCCCACGGACCAGCTCCAGTATTGTTCCAGAACAGAAACGTCAAAATGAAGCGCGGCGAACTGCAGCCATCGCGAATCATTGCTCCAGTGGCCCTTGAAAAGCTCTTGGAAAGCCATCATGGCCTGCACAGTATTTTCGTGCGTGATCTCACACCCTTTCGGCGTCCCCGTCGTCCCCGATGTGTAGAGACAATAGCAGGTATGGGCAGGTGTAAGAGCGTTTCCGCCGAGTTCAGGTGGTGACCCCTGGTATCTTTGTAGAGACGCCTCGGAAATTCTTGCAATTTTCGTTGAGGTGTCGAGATCCGGTGCGCTATGCTCATCAATCAACAAACATTTTGACCCGGAGTCTTTGAGTATGAACTCTTTTCGCGCCTTGGGGGCGGAGGGATCCAGGGCTAAGAATGCACACCCGGACTTGAGGATTCCTAGAATCGCAATGTAGGCTTCAGGACATTTCAAGAAATCGATGGCCACAATATCCCCTGGGCTCGTGATTTCGGTCAGAAAATTCGCCATTCGGTTCCCAATCGTGTCGAGCTCCTTGAAGGTCCATCGTCTGAACTGTTGCGTTGGGCTAAATCCTGGCACGAATTCGAGTGCGATTGAGTCAGGCTGCGATACTGCCCTTTGCTCGACAAATTCATTCAACAGTCGAACTGGGGCTGGAATCACAGGCATCAACGCGGGTGTGATGGCGAAAATATCGGGAAGCGTTTTGTGGAGCTCGCGCTCATGCCCATCGGGTTCGTAAAGAAGATGCTGAAGGATGGCGTCAAATTGTTGTAGCAGTAACAATGCTTGATCTTCGGGTAGGATCCCTTCGTTGTAAGTGAGTCGCATATCGACATGTCCAGAGTCCATCGGTTCAACTTCAAGTGAGACGGCGTAGTCGACGTTGGCCTGATCCTCTACCAGCGACAAGCAATTCTTCTCCGACTTTTGCTTCGAACTGCTTCGCTGATAGACAAGCAAAGTGTCAAATACTGGACTTGAAGGGTGTTCTAGCCATTTCTGGATCCGAGTTAGTGGTGAAAACTGGTGTTTGTGCATTTCAGTATTGTATGCCATCATCCTCGATAGCAGCTCTTCATTGGAGCTTAAGTTGGCAGTCACAACAGGAACAGTAGTGACACAAGGAAAAGGGGCTCGCTCAGTCTCTTCGGTATTCCTCCCGGATAAAGTTACCCCAAAGACCACAGAATCTTCTCCAAGATAGGCGGCTAGCAGGCGTGTCCAAGCAGCTTGGACTGCTGCTTGAATCGAAACTCCACAAGCTCCTGCAGCTTCAGAAAGAGCCCTGAACGACTTAGAGGAACGAAGTGTTTTGGCTTTCAATTCGCCGCTGTCTCTTCGTAGAGGGTTCATCAAGGGAAATTTGTTTACGACGGCCTTGTCCGCATGACTTGTCCAAAAGTCGGCCGCTGCTTCCTGTCGATCAAGGCTGCGAGACAACACCTGCCGAAGGGCTGGTTCTACCCTTGAGAATCGGGGTTTCTCTCCATTCCGTGTGCTAAAATCGATTGCTGCAATAATGTCCTGAACTGATCGAGCATCATAGAGAGCGTGATGTATGGCGATGTGAATCAATACCTCATGCCCTTTGTTTACTAACGCCACTCTCCACGGGGGGAGGTGAGAGTTGTTCAGAAACGAATGTCTCGTGTCTTCTCTCCATTGCTTCAAAACGAAGGTGCTAGATCCTTGGCTGTCAAAAAGATCCATTGGAACTTTGCTAGACGCCGGGTTATGCCGAACCATTGCGAAAGAGGAGAGACCGTGATCTACCCCAACAAAGCCTGTACGGAGCATCGGATGTTGACGATGGACGGCTCCCATTGCCGATTGCAGACTCTCAACCTCCACGTCTTCAGAGAGCGCATACGTAAGGAAGTTTAAGTAATGACAGCCGTGAGACTGCATGAAGGACACCAGCATCGCAGACTGCATCGTGGTTGCTGGCAAAATAGCTTCAATCTGACCGTCTCGCAAGGCTGCGACTGTATAGACTTGCTCGTGTACCTCCTTGGCAAATTCGGCGAACCCCTTATCTGTGATCGTGTCCTCGGCCTCGCCATTGCCACTGCTTAGTGTGATCCGCCGTGCCAGACTCGCGCAGCTGGCGCACTCGATGACATCGATGGCCGACAACCTGAATCCTTCTTTCCTTAGCGACGATGCAATCTGAACAGCGTTGATACTATCCAGGCCAAGCTGGAATATGCTTGTATGTCGGGTGATCTTGCGCTCCGGGATTGCCGATAAATCAGAGAGATGCTTTCGTATTTTGACCTCGACCTCTTTCCAATCATCATCTTCAATGCTATTGACTTGGTCCATTTCTCCTGACCGCCCACGCCTCGGTACGATTCCTGAGAGTCCTGCTCTCAAAGCATCAGGCAAATTGGCTCTGGTTTCCAAAATTGCATATGGCCTCTCAATCAGACGTCGGAAAATGTGCTTGAACGTATCGGCAACTGTTGAAGCAAGATCGCCAGAGACAAGTCCAATGTCATAATGTACGTCGACAACAATAGAGTTCAAATTGGGACAGGGCACGACCTCGCAGACGAGAGGGATGTCCATATTTCCGGCGTCCTCCTCAAGCGTCCAAACGCTGTCGTCCATTTCCTCCAGAGGCTGTTGGAGTAATAAGAGTGTGTCGAAAACTGTTCGCCGTGGCGAGCCGACAATCTTCTGGATACGTCTCATTGGCGTGAATTGATATGGTAGCACTCGCGCGTTTAGGTGTCGAAAGTATCTCGCAACTTCAATGCCTTCAGAATCCTGACTGTGGTTCATTCGGACCGGGATGGTGTTGAAGCAAGGTGCAATCAGTCTTTCCACTCCCTCGAGATCCACGGTCCGGCCGCTAACAACATTGCCAAACGCAACATCTTGGCAGTCGCAAATAATGGTCAAGACTTGCGCCCATGCAGCCTGGCACGCGGATAGAAGCGAGATACCCAACCGTTGCATGCATCGCTGGGTCTCGCGGAACGAGATGTCGAAGGACGTTGAGTGAATGCATTGGTCGATATCGGCACCAGTCAGACGCGCGAATAAAATCGTAGGTCGAAAGCCGCGAAACTCCTTTGCCCAGAATTTCTCAGTATCTTCGGGAAGGTCAATGACCCTTTGAATGAATGGTCTGTAAGTTACGGGAGGGGGTATCATTCGCCCATTGGCAAGAGCCTCAACTTCTCTCCATAGACTGTTCATTGCTACGCCATCATACAATGCGTGATGACAGATCAGCGAGAAGAAAATCGAGCCTTTGTACCTGATGAAAGCGCAAGACATTGGGGGCAAGCCCGAATCAAGCGGCTCTGGAAGACTTTCCAGGTGCTCATGGGCTGCCCCCGCCAGAGATGGTACATCGACCGCGAATTCTTTCCAGAGGACTTTCCATTGCTTCATGATTACTTGCGCAATCGGATGCTTTGGATGGTTTGTTGTAACGAAGTAGGTCCGCAAAATCCCATGTCGCTGGCAGATTTGGTCCCAGTAGCTCATCATGTCACTGGCCTGGATACGCAGACGCAGTAATATCTTATTGAAATAGCTCTGTCTTCCCTGAGAGAGCATGGCTTCCTGCAAAGGTGTGCAGGGAAGAATGTCTTCAACGTCTGCGGTATCGACATTTAATGCTGTCCGTATCTGATCCGCGAAATCATTCAGATGCGCTTCGGACGTGTAGTTCTTCACTGATACTGAAAGGTTGTTTTCTGCATTCAAGTACTTTTCCAACTGGGCAATCGTCGGGTTTTGTAGGATTGCAGAGATTGATGCTCGTATTCCATAATCTGCTTTCAGGAAGCGCGACAGACCAATTGCTGAAATAGAATCGATGCCAAGTGCCGCAAAAGGAGTCCACCGCGTCAAGTTTGGAAGAGGTGTCTCGGTTGACTTGGCAATCGCATCAGCAATGGTACGCTCCATGGTCGTCCAAATATCTCGATCGCCGGATATTGATGCAGACGAGGCCGCAGTCTCCAGATATTGTTGTTCGAGGCTGTCAAATCTTGCCTGGAGGTTTCTTCGATCTACCTTACCACTAGAAGTCATCGGTATTCCACTCATGGGAATGAGATAAGAAGGTATCATGTAAGAAGGCAGTCGAGAGGATAGCGTGGCAAACATATGGTTATTGATCTCTCGATCGATGTCGAGGCTCACAACGTCGCTACTCAAGCAACCCAACGGAACATAGAAAGAGATGAGTTGATCCGAAGCACTGGTTTTGCGTCTCAAAACAGTTGTTACGGCAGCCGTCGCCAAATTTGTTCGTGTGATGGTACTGTTAATCTCACCTGCCTCGATTCGTTGGCCTCGTAGTTTGATCTGATCGTCGAGCCGACCAATGATCACCAGCGAGCCGTCTGGAAGCATTCTACCAGAGTCTCCCGATCTGTAGATTCTGCCGAATCTGGGGTGGTCAATAAAACTCTTGCTGGTCAGATGGGAATCGTTGAGGTATCCGCTCGCAACTTGATCACCACCAAAGCAGAATTCCCCTGCCCAGCCTATGGGGACACTTTCTAGACTGCAAGGTCGCAGCACGAAAGTCGACGTGTTCGGCAGGGTCCATCCGAGATGCTCGATATGCTCCCCACGCCTCATCTGCTTCACGCTGCATATGTTCGTGGTCTCGGACGGTCCATAGCCCTGCCACAGCAGATTGTGCCACTGATCGAGCACAGATGCTGCCAAGGGCTCTCCTGCCGTCACCAGAAACTCAACCCCGGGAACTTTTACAGGGTCGATGAGTGAAGCCACTGTCGGGGTTAAGCTAAGATGTGTAATTTCCAGTGAGCGAATGGATTCTTCCAGGTCCTCAAATAAATCGTCGTTGGCACACGCGCAGAGGCACATGCCAGCGTGCCAGGCGAAGAAGATTTCGAAGACAGACACATCAAATGCCTGAGAGCAGGCCTGCAATAGTCGTGGATGGGCAGTTTTCGGGTTTGGGTACGTTGACCTCAAGAAGGCAATGTTGCTCACAATATTCTTCTGCGTGACGGCCACACCTTTTGGAGTGCCCGTAGTGCCTGAAGTGTAGATGACATAGGCAAGACGGGAGGGATCTGCAGGGATGCGCATGTCCTCCTTGGAGTAGAATCGTAGCTCAACCTTGTCCACGCGAATGATTTGCACGTCCCCGTGTATGAATGATGAAGGAAAAGAGTTGTCCGCAAGGCAATGCATGACGCGAGCTTGCTTCAGAATGTCTCGTAGGCGTGCTTCTGGAGTCGTTGGCAAAACAGGCAGATACGCACACCCAGCTTTGACAGCTCCGAGAGCCGAGATGTAAAATGTGGGTGATTTCTTCATGCCTATCGCCAAGATATCACCGATTTGGACTCCAACACTGTGTAGATAGTGCGCAAGTTGGTTGGCCGCATGGTTCAGCTCCTGGTATGACAAGGTCACAACCGAAGCGGCGTCTGTCCGCATGGAGCTTGAGAAGTGCAAAGCAGCTGCTGAAGGCATTGTCTGAACAGTGGCCTGGAATTGATCCGCCAGGTCCGGAACTCCCTGGAATGACTGCAGTGTATCTGCGTGGATGGACTGTTCTGATATAGGCAACGTAGGGGCCGACTGGATCCTTTGGTCAGGATTGTCCATGATGGCGCGCGTCGACTCTTCAATTTGCCTTAGAATGCATCCAATCAACTCAGAAGAGAATGTACATGTGTGAAAGGTTACCTGAGTCGTGAAAGTATCGTCTCTGGGGACGACCTCCAGTAGCAGGGGAGTCTCTGTTCTATCAAGGTGATCAACCTCAATGAGCCTTGTGACGGCCGCGTCCCTACTAGCTAGGGACTCTTGATAGACGAACAGAACATCATATAGCCTTTCAGATGAGCTGAGATCAGTCAGCTTCCTGACTTCAGAGAGTGGCAATTCGGCATGTTCCATAATGGCTCTGTTGCTCGCTTGAACGTATTTGAGCAGTTCCGCGTAGGACTGGAAACCCGCTAAGTCCATTCGAAGAGGCAGAGAAGCGATGCAAGGGCCCATGATGTCCTCGACCCGGTTCAAAGGCGTTGTCCTTCCAGTAGTGACTGATCCGATAAGGACGTCTCGCGTTCCGAGTATGCCGCCCCAAATGAGAGCCAGTGAAGCTTGGAAAAGCACTTGTGGGCTCACCCCTTTACTCTTCGAGAAGCTTTGGACTTGCTCCGGAAACAATGTCAGCTTCTGCCTTAATGTTCTGATCTCATTTGGCATAGATGGTCGAGCAACTAGCTTAGGACAGGGGGATTTGGACCATCCTAGGAGATGCTGGCTCCAGAAGCTCTTTGCTAAATCATGGCTCTTTGTGTAGGAGGGCTGTAGTTGCTGCTTCGCTAGTAGGTTATATTGCGGTCGTGGGAGTAGCTGCCGCCGATTCAACAAGGTTGACATGTCGGCTAGCATCAGATCCATGGACCATCCATCATAAGTTGCATGATGCGCCTGGATAAGTAAATGCGACCCGCAACCGTCCTCGCCTCGTCGCACTTGAGCACGAAATGGCTTGAGGAGATCGGCTGGCTCGGCAAATGCCAGACCACGCTGGAATTCGTGCACAATACTCAATACTTCATCGCCAAGAAGACTCTTAAATACGACGGAGACGTAACCGTTGCGCGTAGAGACAAAGCCGGTTCGAAGAATCTCGTTACAGTCGGCGACCTGTCGAATTGTGTCAAGGATCTCTTCCGGCGTGAAGACTGGATCCACCTGGAGCTCAATCTCATTAGAATAGAGGATGGGTTCTCGAGTTGTTTCAGCGAGCATCGAGGACTGCAAATGCGTGCAAGGTATGATGTCGTGGATGAGCTCCTCCACGAGCTTCAGACTGGGGTTGTGAGCCTGTATTTGGCTGAGATCAGCCATCAGGCTGATATCAGAAGGCTCTGATACTTCTGAGTTCCTCCCATGTCTTTCCAAGCCCAAGCAGAGATCTCCAAATGTCGTATACCTGAGAAGCTGATTAGCAGAGGCCTCGAAGCCCAGACCACGTAGCGCCGAGGCCAGCTTGATCGCGCAAAGGGAGTCCACGCCAGCCGAAGCAAGAGTCATCCGTTTTGTCAGCGCCAAACTCAACGTCGTTGATAGCAGACTCATGATATCCTGGTGCTCACTAAAGTCTTCGCCCTCATCCGCTTGACGAAGGCTGGCCATGATTCGTTCCCTGTAGTTTGCCTTGAGATTCTCTGAGTCTACTTTGCCACTTGGTAAGCGAGGCAATTGTGACATTAACATGACATCCCCGGGCACCATTGCCTGAGGGAGCCACTGCCTGCATTGCATCAGGATCTTACTTCTCGTAACTCCGTGATCAACTGCACAGAACAAGACGAGATTCGATTCGACCACGGCGGCCAACGCTCCGTGGCAGCCAGGCATCTGCAAGGCCACTTGTTCGATTTCTCCGAGCTCAATACGCTGGCCCCGAAGCTTCACTTGACCGGCGACGAGGCGACCGAAGCATTCGAGCTTTCCGTCCGGATTAACGCGTGCCCGGTCGCCAGTCCGATAAAGGCGACCGTACGGCGAGGAGATAAATGCAGACGCGGTCTGCTCGGGGCGATTCAGGTATCCTCTAGCCAATTGATAGCCGCCTACGGCAAGTTCGCCAACTTCGCCTCGCGGCAAGATTCTCAGCTCGGATTCATGGTCGTCGGGCTGGGACGGTTCCACAATGAAGCAGGATACCGTGTCAAGCGGTATTCCAATGTTTCCAGTTTTCGAATCGAATGACAGTGCCGGATACAAGGTACTAGGACTGTTAGATGTGCAGAATGTATGACTCCTGATAAGCTTACCAATGAATTGTTGCCTCCGTAGGACCATACATGGCCCAGAGAATACTCTGTCTACTTGATGATCCTCCGAACTCTTTCACCACATGACGACTTAGCATCTCGCCGATGGTCAGAAGGAGCTTCAAGCACGGTGCTCTACCCCTATGTCTCAAGAGGCTGCCGGCTACCGTGGGTGTTAATTCGCAGGCATCTACGTTCATCATTCTAATGACAAACGGCAAGTCGTCTAATAACCGATTGCGACTCGCCGAAATTAACGTCTTTCCCCGGTAAAGTGGGAAGAATATCTCAAATATCGAGACGTCAAATGTAGGCGAGGCGAACTGAAGAAACCTCTCGAACAAAGGAATATGCCGGTCGTGAGCCATCAAAGCCTGCGACGCGGCCATGTGAGAGATAGCTACGCCCTTGGGTGTGCCTGTGGACCCCGATGTGTACATGACATAGGCCAGATCATCCGGTGTAACTTCACGATGCTTGAAGTCCTCATATGAATGACTGCTTTTCGTAAGGACTTCATCTAGCTCAATTACACTGACTCGTAGCCCTGTAGGCAGTTTAGTAGCCAAACCTGAGGAAACAATGACAACTTTGGCAGAAACGTCGCCGAGGATGAATCGCATCCGCTCCGGCGGCACGTCAGTGTTAAGGGGGCAAAAGGCGCATCCTGCCTTCAGCACCCCCAATAAGCATGTGTAAAGCAAGGGAGACTGGGGAATAAGAACGGGGACAATGAAGTCAGAATTTGTGCACCCAGCCGTTTGACGGATGTTTGATATGAGGCAAGCCACAGCGTCAGCGGCATCATGTAAGTCCTCGTACGAGAGCAGCGTCCTATCATTGTCTGACAGATGCTCAAGGGCGAGGGCTGGACTTGCGGGCGAAACGAGATGATGCAGCAGCGATGGTCCAGCCAATTTTGTTGGGTCCGGGTTGAGTATTGATAAATCGTCTTGTATCATGTTGGCGGTGCGACAGGCAATGGACTGCGATTATTGAAAGCTTTTGTCTAGGATTGAGATTATGTCAAAGTAGCCTAGGCATGCCCCGGATGAATAATTCAACCAGACGATGACCCGATCAAGGAACGTTGTACCGCTGAGAAAGTCGTGTGAAGAGAGGGAACTCGTCACGGCGGCTAGTTTAGAAGTGTCAAAATGTGCAAGCATGGGAATCACTTCCGGCCGATCAGACAGAAGCGAATGACGAGCAGACTGGAGATGTGATGATGCAGGCCGGTTGCGCAGCCAATGAGAACGACCGTGTTTCTAAGATTAACGTCCCCTGCCGAGTCGTAAGGCGGGAGCTGAGGTCTTGGCTCGGCTTGGCGGATGCATCTGCCGCGAACCTGTCAGGAACATGACATGAGTGCAAGGCGAGTGTGCCGGCAAACCGGGCGTGGCAGGCTAGCACGAAGTACAGTACGATGGTCGGGTCACCTGCTGCTTGTCTGGTGTATGGGGAAGACGATGATGCTGCTGGACGTCCCGGGATGCTGCTGTTGTTGCTGAGTCCGCGGAATCGTCCCGGTGTTACGTGACAAGAGACAGGTTCCCGGACAGGACAGACTGAGAGTATTGAAATGAAGGTCCAATATGACTCGACCAGGAAATGGATGCGTGGAGGTTTGTCGCATATGTATAGAACTTGGGCATTGGGGTGGCACAGAGGACTGTGCCGCGTGTTATTTCGTAAAAATGAGGCTTTTGGAGATGGACAGAGACGCTACGTTGAAACATCGGCGAGCGGTTGCATGACGGTTAAGAGATGCGTTATTAAGCCTTCTCCTAAACTCATCGGTTGACGCTCTTGCGCGCGTGACTGCTGTTCACTCCTGCCTTTCCCTGCAGCTTCCTGTTCCTGCCTCGTGCTGCGACGGTCGAGCCGACTGCAGGCACCAAAGTCAGCGGGGCAAGTAGTGTCCTCACTTACGCCAGCTCTTTCCTCAAGTCGGTAGCTGCCTAAAAAAGGCACGAAGGACTTCGAACTTGGTATTACGCGATTGAGGCATTCGTCACTCCGATGATCCGAGCACATGTTGTGCGGCGACCGAGGCAGTTGATGCCACCATGACTGCGGGACAGAAGGGCAGGTACGCCGCTTACAGTACGAATCACAGTGTGTTGACGGTACAGCCAGGATGGATCATGGCGGCGGCAAGCAGACTTACGCCCGTCACCCAGCTTTCTTATCAATCAAGACACCATCGTGACTCGATGCGACCAACGCGGCACTACATGCAGTACAATACGATCGATGGCCTGTTCGAGATGCATCAAAAGAGTCGCCAAGACCATAATGCGCCCCGGAAATCGGCCGTCATCATCCCACAAATCGGCCAACGCATTCTTCACACCCACCACAAGCATCGCACATGGCCAGAGATTCCAGCACAAAAGGCTTTCGCTGGAGCCGTTGGCGCGGTTCCGGTGACACAAGCTTCGGCCTCGCATGCCTTTCTCGGCAATGGCCTCGTATGTATTCGTACTGTATTCGTACCGGGACTACTGTATAGTACCCTCGACGATCCGCCCCAGCTCGACACAGCATGATGCGACAGGAAGCCAAGCGCGCTTTCCACGGCAGTGCTGACTTCTCTGGCATGAAGTTATATCAGTTGATCCGCTAATGAAAGGGTTCTACTGTACAGTAGTTGTGCAGCCGAGCGTTCTTCAACGGTGCGCCAGTGATTAGCCCTTCGGTCACCGCAATTGACATCCGTCGTACGCGTCTCCGGTCTCATCTTTACATTCGAATACGTAAGAGAAAAGAAAACTGCAACGCATCAGCCGGCTCCCTTGCTGCTGGATGTTGATTTGACCCCAGTGCCAAACATGGTTGGAGCCTCACTTCCGTGATGACGATGCACGGGAACCCGGCCGGCTCGGATTAGAACAGTACGCAGGAACCGTGAGAAGAATATACTAGGTGAGACGAGGAACGAAAGAGAGACTGCAGGTAGAGACAAGTCGACCGCCTCCGCATTCTACACCAATACAGTACGCATACTCTCGAACAAACACATCCATGTCCGGATACGAGTAGCACAAACAAACTTGCAAGGCACAGACTGTGGATTCTCTGCTCCCACCAGTGCCGGACAAAATACTTGAGTCAAGAAGACTTCGCTATGCGACGGTCTTGACAGATACGTATATTTACTTCTCAGATCTTCGACAAGCGAGACTGCCTCGATACTTCCGGAACCTCAGTGAGCCGGACGACTTCGAAGCTTACAATTGCCTTGACCGTCGACTGTCTTGACTCCCGACAGTCTCGGTTCTCTAAATGTATCGGGATTAACAAAACGAGCAGCGCCCATCTCTCCCAGTCGATCAACGAGGCCCGATCGGCGACGCTCGACCCACTTGCCCAACGACATCGGTATCGGTGTCCTACGTTTTCTGTCTTTGCCTGCCGGGTCGTCATCCTGGACCAGGGACAAGGGTCGGCCATGTCTCCCTCCGGTCCGAACGCGGTGATGAGCAGGGCTAGGCGGGAGACGCACCCACACACACCAATACCAGCACACCCTGTATTGTCGCAGTCCTTGAGATCTTATCTGATCCGAAGTTATCTGATGATCAGATAATAATCCCTCATAATCTCTAGCCGCATCTCCGGTCCAATCACGACGCTCTGCCCTGACACCGACGGGCTCGGCCTAAAGCGCGCAGGCATTTTAGCTCACAAGAATTTTCTCCCCGTCTTGTATTGTGTTGTTCCACGAGGTTCTGGCGGGTCCCGGTTTCCCCTCATGAAATGGCCATGTCAGGCTGGCACCTTTTCAGCAGATTCATTCCCCCGCCCAATGCCATGACTCAACGATCGTCGGGCGATTTACACCATTGACAGTCAAATGATCCTTGGGATGAGATAATTTAACTAGCATCCGAGATCAGAACGGAAAGCAAAGTTAAGTTCGCTGGATTGGGAAGTGGTGTGACAGCCAGAAGAGTGAAAGATTGGGTCCCCTTATCAGATCCGAGGCCAGCATGCGCGAGGTTCGGCCCCGTCCTCTCGGCAGTGGAGTCCGTCCCCGGGCTGCGACTTGGCAACTTGGCAACGATGCCAACACGGCTCGTTCCTCTTTACTCGGACTTAGTGTCGACAAGTCTAGGAACAAGGACAAGGCATCGTCTGCTTCGTCGATAGGTATGAAGGGCAGGCTGCTGTGACGCCAGACAAAAGAGTATTGTCTGTCCTTTATCCGCTTCTCCTCGGCGTCTCTGCCAATTTTCGGCGCTTTGAACGCGAACAGGGAACAGGCTTGAAAGTCGCGCCGCCAATCGGCTCGGCAATTACGTGTCCTACATTTCCAATGTTCCAGTCGGTGAAGAGAATGGCCGGAGCTGGCAGACCTACAGTACAGCGCAATGCAGCGACTCTTGTAGTTGACATCTGAAGCGTGACGAAGTACACGATTTAACAAGACATTCCTCAGAGCCCTCCTTCTTCTAACTGGACCGAAGTCGCGTCTTCTCGGAGCTAAGCATCACCGGCATCGTCCGCCGAGCCGTCGACAACATGAAGGATCCGCAGCAAAGCGCCACAACCATGGCCTGATTGCCAGCAGCGGTCCAAACCTTGGTGATGTCCTGGCGGCAAAAGATACTCGTCTTGTCGATTGGATCTCTTCCTCCCGCGTTACCTCCCGTTTCGGAGCGTGGGCCGCCCCCGGCTGCTCCGCTCGTGGGTCTCAGCAAGTCTTTCAATTGCGTGAATTGTGCAGCGCTCGGTATTGCTACGCAAGCGAGGTCTGGCCAGGGCGGGACGCATTTCAACTCGGGGACTCTGTCTTCGCAACCATCCGTCTCGTCTGTCTCGACTCCTGACTTGACGTGGGTGAGTGTTTGCATAGCACAGCTCAAGTTTTACATATGTCTGCTGTCCAACAAGCACAACCGCAACGCAAGGCAGGTACTGTACTCGCTCGAGTCGACCCATCATCCATTCGACGACGATCCTTGGCGGCATCCTTGACAGAGTGCGCATTCATGTACGTTCTCGTACCAAACGCTCAAAATGGAAAGGCCATGATTCAGTGGTGCCCTCATGCCCCCCCTCTTCATAGACGCCCCCCCATACAGTATGCACGTCTGAGCCAGGGTCTTTTGAGTGACGCCCCTCTCTCGCATCCCATCCAGATGGTCGCGCACATGATGCTTAGATGATCTCTTTTATATCGCCGCCCTCCACCGAAAATACTTGCTCGTCTTCGCCTGAAGCGTGACTGGTACAGTATAGTGGAAAGAGGAATAGATTCCGGGATGCTGGGTAAATTCCTTGTCTATTGACATTTTCTCTCACTACACTGCTAACCAAAATAGAGTGACGATTACTTCAAAGAGATATACTCTACAGCCATCATACCCTCGTCAACCCCTTATCGCGTGTTGCGCAATCTTCTCGACGCTATCTCTGACACCATCCTCTTCAAATCTGCCGCAACCCATCGGGTCGCAGCTATCATTTGTTCACGAGCACACGCCACGCTGCGGACGTCCGTCGTGGATCCAGTGCGAAACGGCAGATAAATTGAAAAAAAAAGGGGGTGCCAATCGTTCAGTGGTCCCGTCCAAATCTGTACGACAGTACGACGTCACGACACGGTTTTCTGCGCTGTCGGCATCTTGCCGTCGATGTTCAAAGCGAACATCTCCTCCACATCGATACAATAACACCGAGGCAACGGGACGAAGTTGAAGACCTCTTCATCGCTGCACTCAGGTTGCCGCCATGTCGCCTCACAGTGAATTCGCACTTACGGGCAATCACGCTACCAATGGGTCTTTTATCATGAACGGTGCCAGAAATGGCAATGAGATCGGGAACGGTGTGACCAGCATCTCGTCCTCGCCACTATCATCTAGCGAGCAATACTCTCAGGGTCAAAACCACCGACATGCGCCGCAGTTGTCACCCTACTTAGTGCCGGCATCCTCATCAGCAAGCCATGACGACTACGACCTTGTCTGCGTCGGCTTCGGTCCGGCTAGCTTGGCAATTGCTGTCGCCCTGCACGATTCGCTCGCCGCTGGTGCTCGCCTTTTGCCGGACGAACGAGCTCCTCGAGTGCTTTTCATCGAGAAGCAGACGGGCTTCGCCTGGCATGCGGGCATGTTGTTGCCTGGCGCCAAGATGCAGATTTCTTTTATCAAAGACCTGGCCACACTTCGAGATCCGAGGTCGCACTTCACCTTTCTCAATTACCTACACTGCCACGATCGTCTCGTCGACTTCACCAATCTTGACACATTTCTGCCCGCCCGTGTTGAGTATGAGGACTATTTACGCTGGTGCTCGGCTCATTTTGACCATGTCGTCCGTTACGGCCACGAGGTCGTCTCCGTCTCTCCCGACTCGCCGGCGACTGATGAAGATGGACAGCCTGTTCGCTCCTTTACCATCACCTCTCGAGACGTTGCGACCGGCCAAAAACAGTCTTATCGCGGGCGTAACGTCCTATTGGCGACTGGTGGCCAGCCGTCGCTACCGAAGAACTTTCCAATTAAGCACCCGCGAATCATTCACTCGTCGCAGTACGCTCATCGGATCCGCGACATCCTTCCCAAAACCAGCAGTCCCTACCGTATTGCAGTCGTTGGCGCGGGACAGAGCGCCGCCGAAATCTTTTACAATGTGCAGACTTTATACCCCAACTCCAAGACCAGTCTCGTCATGAGACCCGAATTTCTGCGGCCGAGTGACGACTCTCCATTGTAAGTCTGCATGGTCGACCGACAAGCAGTCTCGAGGCTTCGAAGCTGACATTGTTCTCCGCAGCATCAATTCCGTCTTCAATCCCGAATACGTCGACTGCCTCTTCCCCAAATCCGCCAAGTACCGGCATAACCTGCTCACCGAGGCCCGAGCAACAAACTACGGCGTCGTACGGCTCGAGCTCATCGAGGCTCTATACGAGCGCATGTACGAGCAGCGGCGAGAATTGGGCCCGGACGAGCGCAAGTGGGCGCACAGAATCCTCGGTGGACGTCAGATCAGCGCTGTCGAATCCCCGAACGGCGGCGATTTGCTCCAACTCCGGGTGCAGCGCGTGTACGATGAGGTTGATGGATTCGTCGACGCCGCCGACGAGGAGGTGCTTGAAGCAGACCTGGTCATTGCCGCCACGGGCTACCAGCGCAATGCGCACGTTGAGATGCTTCGGTCTACCTGGGACATGCTACCCGAGGCACGGCCGTCGGAGCCCGAGTTCGGAAAGGGCATCACTGGGTGGAAGGTGCAGACGGAGCAGGGCGAGCGGAGAATGGCCGTCGGCCGTGACTACAAGGTCAAGTTTACGCCGGGCTCTGTTGCTGAAGAGTCGGGCATCTGGCTGCAGGGCTGCTGCGAGGGCACGCACGGGGTAAGGCGAGATCCTCTCTCTTGACCGCTCAGGGAGTCCTTTTTTTCTCTTGCTAATCACCGTCTTTAGTTGAGCGACACTCTCTTGTCCGTCTTGGCGACGAGGTCGGGCGAGATTGTCGAGTCCATCTTTGGTCGTCCTGCCGGTACCGCCAACGGTAAGCTATGAGACTGTGTCGAGAGAGAGAGACAGAACAAAAAAGAGAAGAAGGTGTAAGGCGTCTTGTTGTGGGAAGTTGAAGATGATGTCGTCGACTTTTCTACGTTTAGAGGTTTTTTTTCGCGTTATTGTTGTTGGTTCTTTTCTTGGTTCGCCCTTCTCGAGCAAGTACATGATGGGGGGCGAGATCTTTTGCCATCTATTCGTATGATGGCACGGTGAAAAGAGGAGAAATGGGATAGAGTGTTTGGAGCATGCATATTTTCCAATGAAGCAGGAAGCATTCTGCTTATTGTAGTTTTCTTGCCATGACTCGACTTTACTTTTAACTTGTCTATGCAATGCTTTTAGACGTGCACTTGACGTTTCCTACCAACAATATACGCATGTATGGTTTTTTAGCAAGTCTCTATAGTTCACGTGTTTCTTTGACAAAGTTGAAGGGCGGACGTTTACAACAGCTCAGGCAATTCGTTACGGGATTTGGTTTCTTGACGTCAACCCTCATTCTCCGGATGCCGCATCGAATGTCATGCCCGGCGACCGCTCAATTACGCTGCAGAAGTGCCCGAGCCAATGACGCACGCCTCTCCCCCCCCCCTCTCTCTCCATCTCACTTTCCCTCTCTTACTCTCTCTCACTTACTCACTCTTTCGCTACCACATTCGCCCGCATATCGACGATGTCACCACCTTGATTCCGTCCCTCCGACCGCTTAGCTCTTGACCCCTAGCTCTTAGAGCCCCCCTCCTGCTTTCTAAACTCGCGCATATCGACGGCTTCGACAGGAAAAGACGCACAGAACCACCCCCCCCCCTTTTTCTGTGAACGAACGCACGCTGTGCTGCAGACATTCCCACCCGCATACTTCCGGTTTTTCTTTCCCCTTGTGCGTGTCTGTATCTGTGTGTAGGTGCGTGTGTGTGTGTGTGTGTGTGTGTGTGTGTGTGTGTGTGTGTGTGTGTGTGTGTCAAAGTCGTTACTCGGCGCAAACGTTCTTGACGTCGCCCACATGTCCGACGACACGCCGAGGGCGACACCCGAGCGCCGCGCCGTAGCTGCGAGCTTCATCTTTCGCATCCCGGCGGACGGACCGACAACACCGCCGTCGTCGTTGGGGACGAAGAAAGGGGTTCAAGTCGCGCTGTTTCGGCGGAGTGACAAGGTCCGGACGTATCAGTGAGCCAGCCCCCTTTTCCTCTCTTCCCCTCTTTTCTCCATCTTCTTTTTCGTTGTATTCTTCTTTCTGGTATCGTGCTCGATGAAGTGAAACGGGGAAAAGCACAGAACACTGAGCAAAAGGGGGCGGTGAACGGTTAACTTCCGCTGGTTTCCTTTAGACACAAATACGCCCCCGTCTCCGGCAGTATCGACGCCGAGGACGCAAATGATGCCCTGACGACGGCCTGGCGAGAAATGGGCGAGGAGACGGGCCTGACGGACGCCCAGGTTCGACTTCTGCGCCGCGGCAAGCCCTACTCCTTTGTCGACGACTCGGTCGGCCGCGAGTGGACCGTTCACCCTTTTGCCTTTGTCCTGGCCGGAGACGTCGACGACTCGGCGATACGGCTCGACTGGGAGCACGAGGGGTTCGCCTGGTTCGACCCGGATGACGTGCCAGAGGAGGACGGCGCGTTACCAGCGCGTCCGGCACGAGGGGGGTCGGGCGGAGCGGAAGGTGCCGCGGAGGAAGAGTTTCGGGGCGTGCCCCGGCTGAGGGAGAGCTTGCGCCGGGTATGGTTTGAGCTAGACCTCGGGCCCGGGGCCGCGGGCGTCCTGGATGCTGGCCTGCGCGACTTGCGCGAAGACCATACCAGCGGCGCCCGGCAACTCGCGTCGAGGGCGTTTGAGGCCTTCACCGGCGTGATTGGGCGCCTCGATCGGCGCAAGACCCTGGATGACTGGTGGCGTTGCCTGAGGCTCGCGGCGTGGCACCTGTGGAAGAACGGCCGCGAGACCATGGGCGCCTCGGTTCTCAGCGTGCTCGTCGCCTCGCTTGCCGTCATCGAGGCCAGGCTCCCTTCGAATCCCTTAGCCGCCTCCTCCTCCTCCTCCGCCTCCGCTGCCTCTAGCGCTAAGATTGCTGGCCAGTCTGCTGTTCCTGAAGACTTCGTCGACGAAGTTCTCTCAGCGCTCAACGAGGTCGCGGGGCGGCGTGTCGAGACGAGCGACAAGATGCAGCGCGCGTTTGTCGATTTTGTCCGCGACCAGCAGCAGCAACTGCCTCCCGTGGCGGCGAAGGCCGGGCGGTCTTCCAACGTGATCTTTACGGCGTTGCGCGTGCTCACGCTGTCGGCTAGCTCGACCGTCTCGTCATGCCTTGCGCGGGCCATCAGCCAGGGCGTGCCTCTCGACATACACGTCCTCGAGTCCCGGCCGCGATGCGAAGGCGCGGCCATGGCCCGTTCAATCGCCGCCGCGTGTCCTGACGCCGGCACCGCGCGCGTCTCGGTGCATACAGACGCCAGCGCCGCGCTGGCCGCCCGCGGCGCCCACCTGGTCCTGCTCGGTGCCGACCTCATCGATCATGCGGCCAACGTGAGCAACAAGACGGGCTCGCTACCAGCCGTCCTGGCCGCGCGCCACGTATCCCCTAGCGTCCGCGTGGTAGCCGTCGCAGAGAAGGACAAGATCCTACCATTTGACCCGCCCGTCGGCCTCGAGCACAACGACCCGGCCGAGGTGACGCGCGCCTGGACGGACCTCCCCGTCGCAGGCGACGCCGTGAGGGCCGCCAGCGTCCACGTGAGCAACGTCTACTTCGAATGGGTGCCGGCGGGCCTGATTGATCACTACATCACTGAGGATGCGGTGACGACGACCGAAGGGGTCGCCGCCTGGGCGAGCATCGTCAAGGTTCAAGCTGAGAGGTTCTTCTCCGACATATAAGGCGCTATTGCAACGGGGGCACTTGGCATTGTAGCAATAAAGAGGTCTTGCATGGCGTTGTATTTCGTATTTGATTTTGGTGTCGACTTTTAGCTGTCTTCTGCTGCAGTAGGCGACTTCTTCTCTCCCGCATCTTCGTGTTCGCGCGCCAGCTGGCTCTGCAATCCTCGCTTGTCGACGCGCATGGCCATCTCAATCTCCCTCTCGCCCTCGCGCAGCCGGGCCTTGCTGACCGCCACCTCGCGCTCACGCCGGCGCTTCTGCTCCTCGACGGCGCGGTTCCTCTCGTCGAGGGCCCTCTCGCGCCTCTCACGCGCCTCGCGCTCCTTGTGCCTCTCCTCGGCCCTCGCAGCCTCCTCTTCGTCCTCGGGCGGCGGCGGCAGCGACTGCACGTAGGCCCCGACGAGGGCGTCGCGCACCTTGGGCTGTAGCGAAATGTACCGCACGTCCGTGAGCACCTGCGCAGGGAGGCCGCGCGAGAGCGATTTCGCGTGCAGCAAGTGCGCCGGCTGAGCCCTGAGGAGCGCCGTCAGGTCCGCCTTGAGGGTGGCCTGGGGCAGCTTGAGGCGGCCAATGTGCTCGCGGTAGGCCTTTTCGCGGTCCCTGTCCGACAGCTCGAGGTTCTTCATCGCTTCCTCCTTTTTATACTTGCGCTTAAACTCTGGCCAGTACAGCTTCGGCGTGGCCTTTTCCTGCAGAAAGGCCAGGTACGCAATCTTGGGGTCCTTCTTTTCCTGCCGGGCCCGCTGCTCCTTGAGCTCGGCGATTTTGGCGCGGGACCACTCGTCCCAGCAGTCCTTGCGAGCGCGCGTCGTGTCGAGGGCCATGTACCGCGGGTCTTCGATGATCTTGCCCTCCTCGAGAAGCTTTTCCCAGGGGCTGTAGGGGTTGATGTTGAAGTCGTTGAGCAGGTCCTTGAAGAGGTACTTGGCGTCTTCCTCGGAGAATTCGACCCCTTCTGTGCCTTGGGGCCAGTCTTCCGTGTTTCCTTCGTCATAGTCGCCGGGCTCGATGCCGTACTCGTCACCCATCATTTGCAGCTGCGCAGCAATATCGGCCTCGGTGAACTCTACTGCCCCTTGGTCTTCTTCTTCTTCACCTTCTCCAGAGTCGTTTGTTCGCTGTCGCTTTGAGCGGTGGTCGCCATCCACATCTTCGCCCTCGTCGTCTGTGACCTCGACCTCTTCATACTCGGAGCTGTCGTTGTCGTCCGCTTGAGCTTGTTTCGCTGCTTCGCTTCTCGATTCGGTGGTGGGCTTGTGGTCGTCATCTTTGGTTTCCGCTGTCTTTCCACGTATTCTGGCCTTGTCAAGTTCTAGGATACCGGGCATCAGCTTCTCTGGTATGCGCCAGTAGCTCGCGTTCTTGACTGGGTTGTAGACGAAGCGCCGCGAGTACTTGGTGTAGACGAGGATCCAGGGCTCGAAGCCGGGGATGGCCTCTTTCCTCCTCGGCTTATCGATCGGCTGCGGCCGTGGTCTGCCTTGATATCCACCGCGGCCACCAGGGCCATCACGGGTCTGTGGCCGCGGCGTCGGGTTGAATTGGGCGAGGTAGGCATTGGCGACGCGAGGGTCGGACAGGTTGGGGACGTGAGCAAGAGGCGCGGGGGCTGGCGCTGACGCTGGCGCAGGAGCGGGCTCGAACACGGGCGCTCCAGGACGCTTGTACGTCGACTCCTTGGTCTCGGCGTTGTAGTAGTAGGAATGTCCAGTCGGTGCCTTGTGTTCTGTCCAGCCTGGCGGCAGAGGCGCTGCAGCTGCTGCCGCCGCCAGCGCTGCGGGCGACGGCTTGTATGTGGACTTGAGCATCTTTTATCGCATAATCTATCTCGAGTGTCTCATTTCGCGCTGAGGAGCTCCTCCGGTGATGCGCTTGCTGGGCGTGCGAAGAGGTAAAAATGGCGATGGCAGTTGGATCCGTGAAAGTTGAGAAGCGCAACAAACCACCGGCGATGATGTCGTTCCATAAGCCTACCCTATACCATTCGCTTTGTGCTAGAGCCATCCTTTTCCGGCTTTGCGGAATGAAATATCTCGGTTTCCTTCATTTAGACGCGTTATGATTTCCTTGTTTCATTAAAAGTGCTGAGAATCCTGTCTGTTGCTTCCAGCCCACACTTTGAAGTTACTGTCACGCCGCTGTGACACTTGTGTTGATTTCGACAACAAAGCAAACTCCATTGTCGGCTTGTGAAACACTGGGGTATAATCTCACACCGCACTTCACTTGGCTTCACTTTGACGACTTTGTCGAGCCAGTTCCTTCCCGATTACCGTCGCATATCAATTTTCTGTTCTTTAAATAATTACACGAGAGCGCGACTCAGTTTCGGACGAGAATGATTGTCTAGGAATCAGACACCTCGCCATGGCTCCACGTGGAAGCCGCTCTACCTCAAGACCCAGGGGCGACATGTCCAGGCTGGCGAGAATATGGAAGGTAATATGGACTAAAATCGCTGTTAATGAACGCTTGAACTGAAACCTGTGGACAGACGACGCATGCTCCCGACTACGCCGGGCTGCTCATTCTCCTGGTGGGATGGATCATCGTGAGCCCCCTACACTAGACTCCTCTCACGGAGCTCACCTGGACTCACCAAGACACGACAGCTAGCCATCTTCGTCAAGCCCTTTCATCGAATGTTCTTCATCAATGATCTGGCCATCAGCTTTCCCCACGCGGAACACGAGCGCGTCCCCGTCCGTACGCCTCTCCCCTCCGTCCTCACACCCCAAATCGCAAGTTCATCAGCCCTGACTGAACAAGCTGGCTGAACAAAAACTGACTGAAACAACAACACCGCTTAGCCATGGTCTTCTTCTGCGCCTTTGCCGTACCGCTTGTCGTCTTCCTAGCACACGGACTCATCTGCCGCTCTCCCGCAGCCAAGCAGGAAGCCACCATCCTGTCCTTCGCCATCTCCGCCGTCCTCACCGGCTTCATCACAGACGTCATCAAGAACGCCGTCGGCAGGCCCCGTCCGGACCTCCTCGACCGCTGCCGTCCGGCCGCCGAGACCAAGCCCAACGTGCTCGTCACCTTTGACGTGTGCACGACGCCCTCGGGCCACAAGCTACACGACGGCTGGCGCTCCTTTCCCTCGGGACACTCGTCCTTTGCCTTTGCCGGCCTCGGCTTCTTGAGCCTCTTCCTGGCGGGCCAGCTGCACGTCTTTCGGTACGCCGCCGGCGGGCGGGATCTGGGTCGCGCGCTGCTCTGCCTGCTGCCGCTGCTGGGCGCCGCGCTAATTGCCATTTCGCGGTGTGAAGACTACCGCCACGATGTCTACGATGTCTGCGTCGGCTCTGCTCTCGGAATGTCCGTGGCGTATTGGAGCTACAGGAGACATTGGCCTAGGCTTTCCAGTGCCGGCTGCGATGAGCCGTACCCGCGGCCTGGGGTCGAGATGGGTAAATCGCCTTGGCGTCGCGTTAGGGATGAGGAAGCTGGCATGAATGGCGATGAGGACTATGAGATGCAGGATACTCGGGTGACGTCGAGCTGATGGAGCGTGCCAATTGGAGAAATTTCATCACTCTTCAGTGTACCATATTTGTACAGATTGACATAACATAGAACATATACACGGCATATTTGGTAGGCATTGTTTCAACATGGAGGACGTCTATGAACATTCTCACTCGGATGTGTCCGTAGCTTGTTTTTTGTTACAAAGGCAGAGCTACACAGCCCGCCTTCATGCCCTCGATTCGCCACGTCTGATCTGTTGCGCATCACTTCTCTTCTGTATCCTCGTTCTTGGCCAGATCGTGCTCCTTGAGTAATGCCGTGATTTCGTCTGCGCTCCATAGCCGGTGGTAGATCTTGCCGGCCTCGGTCTGCCCTACCGTCGCGAACTCGACTGCCCATATGATTAGAAAACTTCCGTTCCGATACACGATGCAGGTACTCACTCTTCTCGCTGCTCAGCTTGGTCGAGTCCATCGTCTTGCTCAGCACCTTGACGGCCATGGCACAGGCCTCCTGCAGCGTGCAATCTTCCTTGTAGTCTTGCTTGAGCAAGCTCTGAGCACTGGCGTTATTGGCTCCCGCACTTGTCGCCTTCCACCCGCCGTAGTTGCCCGAGGGGTTACTCAGGTAGAGCTGAAATTGTCTCCGAGGGTCCCAGCCAGCGTAGATGAAGGAGACGCCAAAAGGACGGAGACCTCCGTGTTGTGTATAGCCCTGCTTCAGGTCACACAGGCGGCGAACGAGCTGCTCGCAGGGGATGTCTTCGTTATAGGTGAGGAGATAGCGTTGGGCGGCGGCCCGGGCGTAGTTGATGAGGATGTTGGCGTCGGCCGTCATGCCGGCGACGGCGCAGATCATGTTACTATTCCCTGTCAACAAACCGCCCGAACCAGGTGAAAGGAATAGAGATGCTTACTCGTTCAGGACATAGAGCTTCTCGGCTGAGGTGTCCTGTTCCAGCAGCTTGGAGGTCACCTTGCGCTCGGCGGCGAGGACGATGCCATCCTTGGCCAGGATACCAATGGCAGTTCCGGCGTGGGAGATGGCCTCTAGCGCATACTCGACTTGATACAGCCGCCCTTCTGGCGAGAAGATGGTTGTCTGGTCCAGGGTTAGCTCAAGTTGAAGGAGATTACAGCCATGTAGCTCCATGAGGACGCATCGCCAAACGTACCCTTGAATCGTATCTGCGCGACATGACGGGCGTCGGCTCGTGTTGATGATTTCGACAGGTACAAGCTCGAGTATGTTTCTCGCAGATCTGAGCTTCCGCAGTCGTGTGATTTGTCGAGAAGGGTGGAGGCTGATCGAGAAATTATCGAGTGCTGCAGTCGATTCGGCCTGCGAGTCGAGATGAAGCACCGGCAAGAGACGTGAGGCGGCGTCACTGGCTAGCACTGGCGCAGGGAGCTCCAGGCACAAGCTCGCCGCGTAAGGTACTTGCAGCTCCAGCGGTCAATGGCGCTGGCGAGCTCTTGATGAGTGATCGAGAGTACATGATACCACTCCAAGATAAACAAGGGCAAAAAGTACTTTTTAACAGAAGAGAGAGCACTCGCTGGGCCAATAGTCGAGCGCCTCACATAGCCGCAGTTGAACCGGGGCGACAGACTGCTGACTCACCTGCGTCTAGCATGTTCTTCAGTGCCAGACCCCCGGTACGTACCGCCTTTGGCCGAGTGCAGAATGTGAAATGCAAGAGCGCAAAAAAAGGTGCAGCAGCAGGCAAGGTCGGAGGGAAATCAGCGCGACCGACCCCCCAGCCAATTGCCTAACACCTCAGGACCTCCCACCACAAAAATCGCCGCCGCTCTGAGAAACCTTCTTCCTGCAAACTGCAAGCATCACCACCAGCCTCCGACCCCAGAGCAGCCGCGCCAAACCGCTGCGAGCTGTATCGCATATTTATCGAGCAACTCGCGCAACGTTGTGGCGAGCGTCGTCTTGTCGAGTTCATATCTTTTCGCTTAAAGCCCAAAAAAGGGTAGCGCATCCGTTTGCGCCGCCTCCGCCACGAAACAACCTGGACTGAGTCCTGGAGAAACGTTGGATCATCCCAGATCTACCCGTGCAATAGTTCGCGCCGTCATACCAAGTCGTCGGGACCTGTTTCCCTTCTGAGCGCGGCGACGGGTTGTCTCGCGACTTGGCCATCGTACTTGGAGGGAAGCTGTTGGCGGTTCGTTCGGTTGTGGGGACGGTTCGCCGTTATAGTTGTGATCCTAGAGCTCTCTGCCTCGTAATTCCAATGCCCATCTGAGAAGAGAGTTGTCTTTTTGCTTCGCCAGCTATTCAAGTAGAACCCAAGCGTTGCGCATCACGCCCGATCACGAGGCCAGTCGTTTTTGCGCTCGCTCTCGTCCAACCTTGTCGCCATGTCTGGTAAGCCACCCAAAGCACATAGTGCCGACTTTGAAGCGCACGAGACCATAGACCCCGGGCTCCTGCACATGATGGGAGTTTCAAAGAAGAAACAGTCGACTAACCGTGCCGTCACAGGCGAAGCCGAACCACGACGCTCAGTCCGAGCCACCAAGGGCCAGCACACCAAGGCCTTTGACGAACTCGACCAACTCGCCGCGCCGAAACGAAGACAGACCAAGAGAACCAAGAAGGCTCAAGAGCAGGAGCAGTCACAAGAACCAGAGGAAGTCATACGCTGCGTCTGTGGGGCGACAGAACAAGATGAGGATTCCGGAGAGGCGTGGATATCGTGCGAGACGTGCTTCGTCTGGCAGCACAATGTCTGCGTCGGAGTGAGCTCCTTTGAGGATGAGATACCCGAGAACTATTGGTGCGAGCAGTGTAGGCCACAGGACCACCAAGAGCTGCTCGATGGCATTGCCAAGGGAGAGAAACCGTGGGAGGGACGGAGAAAGGCTCACGAGATCGAGGAGGCCGAGAGGAAAAAGAAGAAGGGCGGAAGAAAGGCCCGCGGGAAAAGAGTGAGCGACCCGAAGGAGGCCAAGGAAGCCAAGGAAGAGCTCGAAAAGGATACTGTCCGGAGCAAGTCCAAGGCGTCGCCCACTCCGGATGTTGTCGCGTCCAAGGAAAAGAAGGACGCGGCAGCGAAACCGCAAGCCAAGCGCAAGTTGAGAGAAGACTCCCACGACACTGATGGAAAGGTATGTTCATTCCCACATGATTTGCCGACAGTCTCGCTAACCTCGTTCACACAGAGCACCAAGCTGCGCCGGGTATCTGAACGGGATGCCGTGCCAGTCTCGGTCAAGTACACACCCCCTACGGACCTGTCGCCCTCCATCATTGAACTTCCGGGGACTAGGGTCGGGCCCGCAAAGGCGCTGAAGAAGTCAGTAGCTCACGTACTCGCCATGATGGCCAAGAACAACGAGCTCGAGGTGCCAGAAGGCCAGACCGAGGACACCATGGCGGAGTCGTGGGCTCTCCAGATTGAGCGAGCCGTCTTTGACACGCATCCAGTGGGAAAGGGTTCGAAAGAGTACAGTCAGCAGATAAAGTCTCTGACGTTCAACATCAAGAACAATCCCGAGATATTCCAGGGTCTATTAGCGGGCGTTCATACGCCCCCGACGCTGGCCGTCATGACGTCTGAGCAGCTCGCCTCGGCCGAGATGCAGCGGCAGACAGCCGAGATGAGAGCCCGCGCGGAGAAGCAGTCAATCCTTTACACATCCGAGACCGGCATGCGCGTCCGCCGGACACACAAAGGCGAGGAGGTTGTCGAGGACGAGAATCTAGTTCATGATGCGCCGATACCCATGGCAGGCGGCCCTCGACGAGCTGCAGGGGGCACAGGGAAAGATGAGCAGCGTGCGGCACCTCTCGTGAAGCGAGAGTCTGTTGGCGGTGATCGCGGCGACCTCACGGGCCGGTCACCATCGCAAGGGGACTCTCAGCAAGCATCGCCGAGTCAGCCCAACTTTGATATCAACAAGGTATTCTCTACGGTCAAGTCGCCGACGGTCGGACACCACCGCAAACCCTCGGTGCCGGCCATCAACACCAACGGGCCCGGCGTGGACGCAGACGTGGACAGGATGTTGGAGGACGAGAACGAGTCGCCTCCCTACTCGCCGACAGAAGAGGCGCAAGACCCGGACATTATCTGGCGAGGCTCTCTAGCTATGACCTCGATTGCCGACTTCCAGGCGACGGCCAAGCACGTGGGAGGCGCCAACTTTTCCTCGTTTGGGCCGTGGTCCAAGCTGATCCCGCGGCGGATGACGGTGGCCGGGCGTATTGCGCAGCAGAGCGCCATCGAGTATCTGTGCAGCATGCGGTATAGTAACCTCACCGACATTGTCGTGGTCAGCATCGCGCCGGCGTCGCCGAGCTCGCAGGCCGACTTCCAGAACCTCGTCGACTACTTTGTGAGCAAGAACCGGTACGGCGTCGTCGGCAACAAGGTCGCCGGCAACGTACGCGACACGTATCTGGTGCCTGTGCCGGCGGGCGAGGACGGACATCCAGAGTTTATGCTCAACCTGGTGGACAATTACATTCCCAAGGTGCGCACGGAGCCCATGCTGCTGGCCGTGTTCGTGTATCGCAACGAGCCGGACCAGCTTAAGAAGGCTCTCGAGGCGATTGCGCCGCCGCCAACTAATACGACGGCACCACCGACTCCGACTCCCGGAGGCCCCGCGAGCCATAGGAGCGGTTCCACGTCTGGGCCGCTCTTTTCGCCGGCCACGCCTCAAGGGGCGTTTGCCCCTGGGCAGGTACAGCCTCATCATCAGCACGCTGCTTCGGGTCAAAACCAACAGCCCCCGCAGCAGCAGCAGCAGCAGCAGCCCGGAGCACCTTTGCAGTCTACGACGCCGGTGCCCATTCCTCAGCCGCCATACACGTACAAGCAGCCTCAGGCCTCGCCGACTCCCGGAGCCCCGACGCCGAGCCAGTCACCGTCCGCCCCCGGCCCGGCAGCGGCAGCGGCAGCTACACCGACTGCCCCGCTGCCGCCGGGCCAGATGACGGAAGCGCAAAAGTTCCAGGCGCAGGCGGCCGGGCAGGCGCTGGCGCACGAGGTGCTGGGCAGCCTCATCAGCGCGCCGACGATGCAGTTCATCCTGCCGCAGGCCTTTCAGATGTCGCGGCGCGAGTGGGAGGTTGTCAAGCAGGTGTACGAGCGGGAGCCGCGGGCGCGCGAGGACCTGCAGTGCCTGGGCGCGCTGCTGGAGAAGCATCCGAAGACGGGCAGCGATGAGGCCAGCAGCGGTGGGAACTAACAATGGAGGTGGAGGGGTCGTGGTTGGGTAGATGTTGTGACGAGGGAAATGGGTGGTGCTGTAACGAGGTGAAGGGTCGTATTACAAAAAGGGGGAAACGTGTACGTTGAGTCGAGATGTGCGAGAAGAAGAAGATGATGATGATGGCTTGGAGCGGTTTGCTGCCTTTTATTTTCTTGCTTTCTTACTGCCCAGGGAAATCGGGGACAGGTTCTTTCGGAAAGAGGGAGAAAAAGGGAAGACGGATGATACCTTTTTGCCTTGGGGGGGTTCGAGTAGTCTTATCATATGATGCAACATTCATCCATGGTGTTTGATGGATGAAGTATACGCTTGTTCAATGTTGTGCCCCGACTTGATGGTGTCTTTGTCGTCGTGATCGTACGTTCATTCACGTCTACGAAACAAGTCACACCTTTTCTGGGCATTTTACTTTATTTGCTCTTATATCATGTGCTCCATGTCTAGATCCAATCCGTCTTGTTAATGGACCATGGCATCCTCGTAGATGAACCCCGTTGCCTCCTTGTCGATTTCGCCAACCATGTGAATATGAACTAGGATGAAACTCTTTAGTCAAGGTATATTGCAGCATATCCAGGGTACATACGTAGGCCTACGAAATGGGCATGAAATCAAGTCAAAATTCTAGAATTTTTTTCATTGCACGGCTCGTGGCAATGACGTGGACACGGTGCTGTGCTATGCTTTGCTGCGCCTCGTACACCACGCCGTGCCCAGAAGCAAGGCCGCGCACACTCACACGCATAGTCAGTCCGCCATAGTGAGGGGGAGGGGGAGGGGGGGATCGACCAGGTTTAGCGGCCAGAGAGAGCCACGCTTCTTGCTTATTCGCCGAGCTCTCAAAGGCGGCGGTGCATCGGCCTTTTCTCACCGTCCACCTTGATCTTCACCATCCCCATTACCACCATTACCACAATCATATCGAGAGGCACACACTCTTGTGTACCTTGGAACCATCACTTCAACTCGCGCATTTATTCTTTCTGTATATCGAGACTATTCTTTCTCATATTCTCGATTCTAGCTTTCGCCTGGCACCTCTCATCTCAGGCACCACATCGCCACTGACAACCACCACCGGCAAGGCCAAGTCCAAATCCTCTCTCATCAGGAGAAACCTACCTAGGCCAACTCCTCCACAAGATCCTCCCCAGACATCAAACGCAATGGCACACTCTAGCGGCCTGTCCCTCGTCAACCGCAACGGCCCCGGCAGCGCCGCCACGTCCATCGCCGAGTCCATGATCAAGCCTGCCGAAGGCCAGACTCGGTGCGTCGACTGTGGCGAGTTTTCTTGCTGCTGCATCCCGATTCCCTGCGTCGTCATGTAAATAAGAAAGCACCCGACCTATTTATTCATCATCTCTCTTTTTCAACCGACTTTGCACAGGGTTGAAGGGAAGGCAGGAAATGTCAGTGCTCGTAACGTCAACGAGCATTGATACTGTTCATATGGTTTATACGTGTCCTATGGTCAAGTTACAATTTTCGAGTTTCTTAGTTGTTCGTTGACTGCGACTAGCTATGCAATTGCACAATGTCTACTATATCGTGCCAATCAAGGTCACCTTCGTAAAGTGTGGTGCAGTTAGACCCCGGCCTGTAACGTCAAGAGGCATGTATCCCTCCAAACTTCAGACCAACTTCTCGGCGCGCTTCCATTACAGGCACGCCGCGTCCGTCGCTGCCCAGAGGCTCCTCTCGCGCTCAAGCTGCAGCTCCTCTTCTTCGGCGAGCTTGTCTCTGGCCGCTGCATAACGGCCCGCGCCGCTGCCCGCGATGCTCAGGCTACCAAGGCCCTCGAGCACTCTACGCGTCTTATCGACCTGGGCGCGAATGGCCACCGTCTCGGCGCGCGTGCGATCCAAGTGGTCCTGCATCATCTCAATGGCCGACTCGCGCGCCTGATGGGGACGGTATTCGTTGATGATGTGGTGCATGTTGATGAAGAGCGTCCGCACGTCCTGCATCTTGGCCTCGGCGTCCGACGGACTATTGGCGAGTGTGCCTATGAGCTCTAGGAAGTTGAGCAGCAAAGACTTTGCCAGCCGCTTGAGCTCAAAGGCCCGGTCGTAGTGCTTGGCGTCGCGCGAGTCGGTCGGTGCCGTCGCTGGCAGGTTGGTGATGCCCTGCTCCTCGAGTGTGGGGAGTTTGTCGTCTAGCTATGAGAATCAAAGTCAGATTTGAATCCAAACTTCAAATGTTCTTGAGATAGCTCTGGCATACCATGTACTGATCTCCGAAAACCCTCCATCTTCCATCCGCGGGCTCTGGAGGAGGCTGGAGGTTGATGAGGTCCTCGGGCACGTCCGGGATCCTCAATGGCGGCGCAATCTTCGCACCCGGCTCTCTTCCGCCACTGCCGTTCGCATTTCGCAGCTCCTGAATGCGCGCGAGCTTGTCCGGCGTGAAGTCCCTCCAGAACGGCGGCGGATTGGGAAACGTTGACGATAGCGAGTGCGGCTCCTGATCAGCCATTGCGAGCTGCGGGTGTGCCTTGGCTCATCGGGATTGTCCCAGGTCACAAACTCCCGCGCAAGTCATGCGCCCCGTGATGACGGAAAACGGAGAGCCAGAATAGCACGGCTGACGAAGTGATCTTGTCGAGTTCATGGCAATGGCAAGAAGCTCGAGGCGCTCGTTCGTCTGGCGTTGATGAGGTCACTGGAATCGCCGGATAATTGCCGGCCATTGGTGGAAGCTACAACCATCCAAGGGCACTTGTAATAACTAAAGCTTCACTGAACTCAACGCAACTCAACTCGCCTCAATTCCATTGGACCAAGACCCTTGCGACGCCTTGACGGAAGTTTGATCAACGACGCGAATCGTGTTTTGTCGCGAGATCGTCTTCGCAAACACCTCTCGTACCACTACTTGAAGTTCACGCGTTTGATCCGCCTGCACTTTCAATCCATCCAAGACAACCCCCTCACGCTCCCTCGAACGACACCCTTATAAGAGCGGAACCGATAACGTTGACACACTGACCAAACACCCCCGTCTGCTCTCCTCTCTGCCTTGTGACGGCGTAAGAGAAGCCTCGAAGCACCGAATTGGGCGCCATGGCCGACGTCCGCTCGCTCTTGCGCCAGCAGCGGGCCAGCCGGCGCATCGACCAACCCCACGCCGCATACACGGAGGCGGGCAAGCTGCTGTGCACTCTGTGCCGCGAGCTCATCAAGGCCGAGAGCCTGTGGGAGGGACACGTGCAGGGCGAGGACCATAGGCGGCGGCTCCTCAGCGGCGCCGACAGATCGGGCGGTCCAGCACGCACCGATGGGACAGGTGTCTCCCACAAGCGCAAGCTCGACGACGGCGAGGGGAGCGCTGGCGGTCTCGTCGTCGAGGAGGACGCCGTCAGGAGGAAACGAAGCCGACCCGACTTGGCGGTCGCGACGCCCAATGGGTCTGGCAAAGACGCATCATCGAGGACCGCTGCGGACCAGGCGTCTGGAAGCAACGGCAACAGCAACGGCAATGGCACCTTGCGGGACCACAACCTCACGCCGCCGAGTCTATCTCGGAGGGCCTCGACAACACCGTCGCAAGGTGTTGAGCTGCAGATCCCTTCCCGCCCAGCCACACCCTCACGCAGGGACGCATCGTCCTCCTCCACCCCAGCCGGCCTGACCCCGTCCCTCCCCTCGCAGAGTTCCTCAGCAGGCAGCACGTTTCTCCTACCGCGCAAACTCGGTGGCGGCTCCTTTGCCTCGCCGGCGGGCGACGCCCCATCAGCCGCAGCCGCTACAACAACAACGACGTCTTTGTCCACCGCGCCATCCGGCGCAGGGACGTCTTCTGGCGCCGTCGACGAAGCCGAATGGGCGGCCTTTGAGGCCGACATTGCCGCCGCCGCCACCGCCCAGACCACGCAGCAGGTCGACTACGATACCGATGCCGTGATTTCCGCGCCCGTCATGACGGCTGAGGAGTCTGCCGCCGCCGCTGCTGCTGCCAAGGCAGCTCAAAGCCAAGACGAGCGCCTCGCCCAGGCCGACGTTGACGTCGAGGACGAGCGCGACGAGGCCTCGCGCGCCATCGAGGACGAGTTTAGCGATATGCGCCAACTCGAGGCCCGCGTCGCGCGCCTCAAGGAGAAGCGCGAGGCCCTGCGCCGGGGCGTTGCTCCGGCTCCCGCGCAAGACGCGTCGTCTCTTGATCTCATGGCCGGCGGCGGCCGTGGCGGCAAAGAGGAATCCATGGATACGACGCCAGCACCGGCCGTGAATGGGATGGCAGAAGACCAAGAGAATGAGGACGATGATGATGACGACGACGACGACGAAGATGACTGGGACGCCTTTAGGTTCCGCACCTCATGATATTTACAGCCCCGGCTTGAGCGTGGGAACGGCAAAGCATCACTCGACGACTCCCCTTTGATTAGCGACAAGCTGGCGTTGGGGACGTTCATCATGAGAAACTCATTGCATCATGTTCCAACTGTTTACCTCGTCCAAGGGGGGACAGGACTCGGAACGCCATCCCTTCGTGGCAGATCTCATCTCGAGCATCATCTTCAGATAACCTTTTGGGGAGGTTCTGGGGAGATGACAATCTCCTTGGCTAGGCCGCTGCCCCTATGAACACACTATAGTACAACCGCCAGGCCCGTGATCAGCCTGCCAAATGTCAAACCCGCCAACGCCATCCCTGTTTCGCCGTGTCATGGCCTCGTCAAAACCATGTGCGCTCATATACTCTTATACTGCGTGGCAGACAAAAGCCTTGCCGCGACCCATTACGTACCAACGCCAACAAGGCGCCACGTCTGGTCCTCATCGGGCCATCCGTTCGTCGCCCCGGCTGATGCGCTCCCAGAACCGCCTGAGTCGCCAGACGCGGCCGACGCCCCGGCTCTCCTCCCACCTCCTCATCCCCTCTTCACGCTCTCGGACCTCCCCCGTCCACTTGGCAGCCATCCAGCGGCGCAGGCCGTCCTTCACCTTTTCCTTCTCAATCGCCTTGCGCCTGGCGACAATGGCCGGCGACACGTGCACGGGTGTCATGCCGGGCACGCACTCCTTGGGCAGCACGGCGCGCTCGACCAACGACTCGACCGAGGGTCGGGCGGCGAGTCGGCGCGACAGGCGGATGGAGACGAGAGAACGGGCAAGGCGGCGCGAGACAATAGACGTATTGGTCAGGAAGATGGACCGCGCAATGAGGTCGGCTAACGAAGGTCGAAGCGGGGACACGAGGAGGGGAGGGAGGAGCAGTCGTGTGCGACGAAGGCGATAGTAGTGGAGGATGGGGCTTAGGGAGAGGGCGCGGAAGACATGGCTCGTCTACGCACGTCAGCATCGTGACGATATGGGCGAACCAGCTCGTCGTTTGCCGACAGGACCTCAAGACTCGGAGGAGAGCCTTTGAAGTGGTGGAAGCAACGAGAGCGGGAAACGGGCAGCCAATTGTCCCCAAACAGAACAATGTGCGGCTGGGAGACACGTACCCTCGATGTGATCAACAAATCGTTCACGTCCAGAAAACTCAGGACATGAAGTAGAATCTCCGTAGGTAAGCCCTCGAAGGTCGGTCGCAGCTGCCGCGACCACGTTAGAGAGCCAGAACGGCCGAGAACAACGGGCAAGGCCGCATCGTCGCCACCTTTAGGACCGAGGGTGTCGTGACCGCCTGGCTGGGCGTCAATGAAAACGACCGTCTGATCGGGCAGCTCGGCGTTGTCGACCGAGGTTGGCGCAACCGACCTGCATGAGTGAACCTCTCGATACTGCGATGCGGCCTGGGTAATCGCCCGCATGATGAGCTGGTCATGGCCGGGGGCCGATGATGGGTCCATGTCGCGCAGATACTGTGCCTCTTTCTCGTCCGATAGGCGCTCCTCCAGCGCCTGCCTCTGGTCGGGGAAGTCAGATCCGATCACCGCAGATGAGAACCCAGCACCTGGAGCGTTGTTGGCTGAGGTGTATTGTTGCTCTGTTTGTTGTGATGGTCCAGCCGTTGTCAGTGCGGGCCAGACAAAGTGACATTCATCCGAAAGGTGATTGCGGAGTATGCGTGGGTGGGCTAACCATCAAGGATAGGAGGGTATGGGTTGACGGTGGTGAGAAAGGCCAAGGCAGAGAGAGACGTAAAGGCGCTTCGTTTACTTCGTAGTGTCCTCGCCGACTTCTAAAAATCCGCATTGCCGTATACCGTCTATCCCAGTACAGAGAGGCGTAGCTAGGATGCGTGAGATGCCTTTACATCCTTGCCGACAGCACCATTGTTGGTCAGATGAAGAAGTCGAAGAACCAAATGCGAGAGACAGTTTGCGCGTGTTACGGTTTGCTGCTGATGGACGCGCGTCGCTCGCCGCCGGTTGAAATACAGGAGAACGTCAAGAGAGGGCGGTTAAGTTGCTACGGCCGAAAGACCAGACTGCAAGAGAACAACGCCCTTGGATCGTCCTCGTATCTTTCTTTGCAGCTCTCCCTTATTTTGCGAAGATGCTTTTGCGAGTCAAGGGCGTCCGTCAACCTCGGGGCCTGTCAGATTCCTTAGCGGGGCATCAATGAGAGCCTGTCCCTCGGCAGCTAGATTTACCTGGAGCATCCGAAAGGTATGCGCTATCGTTGCGGCCCTCGAGAATAGCAGCCCAAGAGACGACGCAATGGTCGGGAAAAGAGAAGACCAGTCAAGATCGGGCGTCTGGCGCGAGTTACGAAGTCGAGGTCGCGATTGACCAAGGCGCGTGAAGCTGATTGACTGTGCGTGGGTTTGCCAGATGCGACCGACCTGCAAGAGGTGACGTTTGGTGCAGCCAGACCAAGGCCACATGATGATGCATGGGCCAAGTAACTTATAGCCAAGCTATTTAAGACCAGCCTGTTTCTTTGTGCGTCTAACGTTGACGCCAGCGTGTGCCCTTGTGCCCCTACAGCGGCTGCTCGGAGCTCGGGTACCTGGCTGGATGCCTGCTAAGCCGCTTTGACATGCCGTCGATGGCAGTGCCTTGGACGGGAGAGGGTCCAGGGAACCCGTTGTAGAACGTGACCGCGTGTCTCTTACACCGTCTAATGTCTCTCCTCGGCGCTTCAGAGTCTTGAACTGTAGTCTTGACCGAAGGTGGGCCTAGAAGCCTTCCAGATTCTTGGCATTGTCGCCGTCTCATCCCATGTCCCAGTCTCCCTTGTGACGGCCTGAAACGTGTCAATCCTAACCTTGCGACTTGTCGTGGGGCTTTGGAACACGATACTCGACGCAAACTGTCCATCGCGTTGCCCCCGTAGAAAATTGCGGGAGGTAGCGAGTAAACTGACAGACACGTGCCATCATGTACCTGTTTTGCGTGAAAAGGTTGATGCATATTCCCTCTGAGAACCCTAAGCATCTTGGATCCTGGTCTGCTTGTAATCACTTGACGAGTGACTCAGATAATTGTCACAATATTAGTCCAGGGTAGCGGGAGTTGATATGGGAAACGCCGCTGGCAAACCTTCATACAGGGCTTTGCAGACATGAGAGACGCGATGGAAGCACTGCGAACAAGCCGGCAACCATTCTTCGCAGTCATTGGGTCGGTAGCGTTGTCTCCCTAGGGCCATTGGATGGATTCTGTCATGATATTGCGACTCGAAGTCCACAACAATGGCGCACCGACATGCTGCAGGGTGAATACCGACCAAGAAACGTCTGCATCTCGTGACGCTGCATCAAGGCACACGGGCATGAGGGGGCTGCTGCAAGCTTGTCCACACAATGATCCCTACGTGTCCCTTGATGCTAAGTGGCTCCTGATCCTGAGCAATCTCAAATCACGGCTCCGGCAGCTTGGAGAGACGCTTGTTGCGGTATGGAGAACGGCGCTGTATCGGCAGTGCTTGCTAATTGGCTTGTGCAGAAATGTAACTTATGCCTAGCAAAGAAATCGGCGGCAAGTGAACATGGCGTCCGGAGGCGCAAAAGAGGTACAGATGAGGTACGTGCGTTACAGAAGCGTTCAGCGCATCCTTTGTTCTCCTCTGACAATCTTGGCGCAGCAGACGAAGACGGCGCACGCCGCAGGCACAATCGGGAACGACAGCATCTTGGATCAAGATCTGACCCGACTCCGTAGAGTAGATAGACAAATAAGGGGCATGTACCGTTAGGTGACCCGGAAGAGTGATCCACTCGATAACCTGGTCTCTGGCGACTCCTTGGACGCTGTTTTCTAATACGAGGCGAACTCGTGCGTTGGATTTCTCCGGTCATCGGGCAAGTGCGCCATCGGTCAGGGGGTGCCTAGAAATGCAGTAGAGTACGGAATGCCGCAGGGTCGGTCAGAAAATTCGCGATGTTGTGTGACGGGAGGGCGCGATGTCAAGTGCGTGTCGGCAAGTGTGTGACACGAACGTGCTGGATGCATCTCTCACAATCGCAATGGCCCAGGGGGCGAGGCGGCTACAGACTTGCAGCGCTTCCGGGCCGCGTACCGCGTGTGCCCGTGTCAGGACTCAGACAGGTCGGCTGGCAACCGCAGTTGAAGAGGTCAGGATTCCGGGTCTTGATCCGTCGCGAGGCTTGCAGGAATCGACATTCGTCAAGCCTCTTGATGTGGTGCGCAGCAACGACGTTCAACGTGATTCGCGAAACCCCGAGGAACCGGTTCGGCTCCGGCTGTTGGACGCGAAGTCGTGGTCGTCGACCCCTGTTCCCTGTTCAGCCCACTTTCTTCAAGGAGCCCTTTGAGGCTCAACAGTCGAGTGCATGGGTGTCCTCCACAGTCCACACCGCCCGTTGGTTGCCGCCATAAACTGCTTGTGCGTCTCAGGCGGGCGTCTAGGGAAACACGCCCCTTTGCGATGCATCGGCTTTCCCATCGTGGCGAGACGCGTCAACGGCTGTGCGAACAAAGAATACGTCGAACCGAACCATGGCGACTCGAGGTGCAGAGGAGCATGAGGCGTCCTCGTCTGTGGTCACTGGCCGCGACGGCGCGACCTAGAGTATGTTGAGAGGCGGCCGGCGGAAAAGACCAGGAACGGAAGATTGGAGAGAGAAGTTGTCAAGCGCGAGGCACAAACATAGGCACCAATCCAAGGCGGTATGCGTGAAAAGGAAGGCGCAGAGGACGGACAGAGGTTTGCAGTTGATCGATTGTCCCGGATGATGTCAGATCATGCCAAGATGCACAGCGAGGAAGGAGCTGCTTCCAAACCGGGACGGGCCGCTAGTACGAAGTTGCTGGCCCACGACGTGGAACAGCAGGAACATCCTGAACCGTGGAAAGTACAGGGCAAGACAACCAAAGGACAGACGGTCAAACTTGCAGCCTGAGGCCATAGGACAGGTAGGTAGTCAGTCTGACCTCAGTCCCCGTCGCGGTCCAGATTCGACTCACCTATTGGGGAGACACCTCGAACCCCATCTACCATGGCGATTGCCAATAAGTAAGGATCTCTTCGCAAATTGCAACTGATAGCACGACTATTGATAATGGAGCAGTTCAGCCAAAGATCCCACGTCAGTCTGATTTGTCGTTTGAGTAACCGACAAGGCATCAGCGGTGGTCGGAAACGGCTTCCCCCATGGTCTGAAGCGGCCGTGGCACCGGCCGTGGCACTGCCCGGTTCGCGTCGAGCGGCAAAACATGCAACCGGTCACCCATGCCTCTTCGTCATGACGACTCCTGAATCGGGCTATTCAGAGCGAGATGATGAAGCACCAGGTCACCAGTGGCGAGGCCAACCGCGTCTTCCTCTTTGTACTTCGGCCTGCCATTATGCTTGTGGTCTGCCCACGAGGTCTGCCCTGCATTCATCTGCACGAGAACGGTGAATGAGGAATCAGCCCGGGGTCTAACACGCATGCAGCGTGTGGTGTGAGCGTGTCTGCGCGTGCGTGGGCTCGCGTCTGCATCACTCTATATCCGCCCACATCACATACATCTGCGGCCTTGACGCGCGAATGGCGCCTTTACCAGTCGACCGTTGTCAATATCATCCAGCAGCCCCGGGTATCCTCGCATCCGCAGGAAATTCTCTGCTGTACACACACCCTCGAGATCTCGAGTCCACATCAGCGGCCGGACGGGGCTCTTCCTGCGAGACCGCTGCCTGTCCTTGGGCCGCCCTCACACCCTTAACAGTCTCTCGAGCCGTTCTCAAGAGTCGTACCGCACAAAAGCGTATCGTGGCTTGCGGTCTATTATTACGATTGGCACTTGATCAACCTCTGCCATGCGATTCGAGGAGACGAGTCTGAAGTATACGGAAAATACCCTCACTCATTGTTCGTTCAGGTACTCCGTGTCCGAAGGCACAGAACAGAGTTGATTGACAGGTACTACGGGTGGTCCAGGAATTGACACAAAAGGGCAACAGCCGGCCCCATACAGTCTGTACTTGACTAAACCTCAATGTCCGGCATACAATGCCCATGTTCGTGGCCTGAATCCATGTTCAGATAAGCTAGGAATCAACGAAGACCCTAATAGAAGCCTCCCCAAGGCCTGGGTCACCATTCCGAACCCAGGGACGCTCAGCCAGAACGGGGGTCTCCCGACAGCTGGGAGTCATCGTGGGACATGGCCTCGGACGGGCGGGTGAACCTGAGCGGTCACATCAATCCGTGTCACGGTGGCTGATGGCCCTAGCTCGTGCCGCATTCTGCCCGCTGCGGGCTTCTTGTGCGCGGCAGACCGCAAAAGCACATCATGAAGCCATGTTGATGGGGGTGTTAGTAAGGAGAAAACGAAGCCATACAAGAAGACGCCCTTATGCGAGTATACGGACAAAGGAATGATTGTGGGTCCTATCGGGGTCAAAAGCGTCGTCTTTAGAGACTGGACTACGGATGCAGCCCTTGAGACCGGTCTTCACGCCGTTGATTGACACTTGCTCAGGCCCAGACGAGGCCTGCCACGTCGTCAAAGCCTCCGCCGCCTCGATTCGCCCCTCTGCCTGGAAACCCTGTCACTGGCACGAGAGGCTTGGTACACGACGTGCTGAGGCGTGGAAAGATAGGAGGCGATTCACATCTGCAAGCTAGTCCTGGACAGGCCGATCCACGACGAAGATGCATTCATTCATGTGAGGCACGCGATATGCGTGGGGGAGAACGTCTTGTCTTTCAACTTGGCCGGATTCGTTCTCCTGGTGCAAATCATTAAGTATTTTTTACTCAAGGAGTGACAGACCACAGCTCGTCGACATCTCTTAGAACCCCTTGACTGATCGGATATCAGGGGTGGATTTCGGTGAAACTAATGCTACGGCCGACTCCAGGCAGAACCCGACCAAGTCAGCCAGTCAAGTGAATTTGGCGCGACCCTGGAGCAAGCCCACCGCGACCGATGACGACGTGGAAAGGCTGATTGTGAATGGCGCGGGCCCGGGAGACATACCCAATTGGACGGCAAACGGACCTCACCAGGCAAGTGTGCCGTGGCCGCAGAAATGGCACGCGTTGTGACCGCTACTGACTGCCGCTCCATCTGCAAAATTGGGCATGAAGTCATGCTAGACAAACTTCGGGAAATGAGGACCCGAAGAGACTGGACCTGACTGTTAGATCTGTCACCTTTCTTTCTTTCGGCGTGCCGTCCCCAAATTAAGCCATCGGCGAATCAGACGTCATGTCGTGATATTATACGACAATGAGGGCCTTTGTTGAAGCGTCGACTGACAGCACTGAAGCTGACTGGCATACAGGCCCGAGGGAGAAACTTGTTTTCCTATGAGGTAACGAGATGCCTAAGCTATCGCCGAAAACAATCTCAAAGTGTGTTGAGCCATCGAGCAAGTCCAGCGCGATTATGCGTCTAGATGAGATGTCACGCCACGACAGGTCGTCGACTGCCTCTCTAGTAACATGAGTGTGAGTAAATCAAGTCCTGCTTTGAGACGCTCGGGGGTTGGCCGTCTCGAAGCTCAACCTCGGGCCTTCTCGTTCCCCCTCCCCGAGCCTTGGTCCAGAGAAGGCAGACCTTCATAGACGAACCACAACCCCTGAGCACACCGAGTTTGACGTCCGAGGAGGCCCGAACCTCAGACCAGGAAGCGGGATGTACTCAGGAATGGGGTAGTGGACAGGGGAGACTGCCTTAGCGGCCGGCTCACTCCTTCCCTCCACTCCATCTCTCCTGACTGCTCCCGAGATGGACCATCAGGCCCCACATGGCCGCAGATCTGGACACCCACATCAAGGTGGGCTGGGACTGGCGAGGAGAGAAGATGAGAGGCAGACACGCGGGGATACAAGTTCTTTGCGGAAGACGAGGCAGGGATAATGAGACGGGGGCCCGGCAGGCCTGGCAAAGTTGCGAGTTGGGGAGTGCGGAGAGACTATGCAGCCCTGCTTCCCATGAAGAGGACTTGCCGACTTTGGTCTGTGCCGATGGATCACGCTGAGCGGGTGATAGAGTGAGGGATATAGGAAGCGATGGTGAAAGGGAGTGTGGAGGAGAGAAGAAACAGGGGTACGACGGTGAATCAATGCCCAATGATGGGGACATGTTTGCAGCCTGCGGCTCGCTGTGCCATGGCTGCTGGCAGACCCATTGCCGGGGCGGCGTTGTCTTGGAGCTGACTCTCTTGGCGTTGAGTGGCACGATGAGGTGCTCGCTCGTACCGCACGGGCGCTCACTTACCAAGACGGAAGAAGCTCATATGACAAGGCGTGAGTTTGAAGCCTGCTTTTACACTCTGACATCTGGTCCCGACAGTACGGACCGTCTAAGATGAAAAGAAACATTGCTCTCAGGGGTGCCTAGCGGCGAAGGGGGACGAACCTGGAAGGATGGGCACACGGAACTCTTCCGCCATCTGAAAACCATGGGACGTCGAAGTTTCGAACACGGATACAACATTCAGATGACTTCTTCACATGTGCGAGGACGATTGGGTGTGTGGTTGAAAGGTGCCGCCTTGTTCGACTGCAGAAACGTTCTTTGACACGAGGCAGCCTGGCCGATGAGGACAGACGCAAGGGCTGCGGCGCTCCCTCCCTCTCGTCTGAGTCCAGCATCTGGACGATGCTCAAGGCCATCACCCAACGTGGCGAATCTCGCGCGGCCTCCATCGGAACCGGGCCAGGGCGAAGCCCTCCCCTCAAAACTCTCCGCCACCCCCCTCCCTCTTCCACCCAGCGCTGCAGCACAAGAAGGGCGGGTGTGGATGGGGAGTTTCGGGGAGTGGCCGCCGGGCAAGCAGGCAAGGACGGAGGGGAGGGGGTCCCCAAAGGCCATTTGCGCACACGGGACCGTCTTTGAGCCTGCGGACCGGCCAGGGCTGCAGGGACTGATGCTTGCCCAGGCTCGTAGATGCGCAGAGCTTGCCGTCATGGTACACGAGATGGGCCTGCTCCGTTACCTTCCCCCAGCGGGCCTCTTCCCCCCTGTCCTTCTCTCCGTCCCGCCGCTTGTTGGTTAGACTTTCACACCGGTATCCGGAGCCGCCTAGCAGGCCCATCTACCGCGGCCGGTATATTTACTCTCTTTTCAACTTGAACAGGCTTGGGCCTATGTCGACACGCACAGCAAGAATCGACTACCACTGCTAACTCAACGTTGATTGCTTGCTAAGGATATGGATTGTCATGGCCAAAGATTCACGGTCGACGTCATGTTTACCAGTCCCATTTCCGTCTCATCTCTTCAAAGAGAAAGGGAGGCGCATTTACGACCGTACATACACGATCCGCTGCGCACTTATATGGCGGACTCGACAGCTTTTACAGGAGAAATGTAGGAAACCCGGTGCAAACATGAATACTGCTGCTTTAGCCTGCTGACCAGACATAAAGAGGCCAAGTGACAGGGTAAGGAAAGGGAGGTGGCTTTCAGAGGTTTCGACTTTTGCTTATGACGACAATGCTCCTTTCAATTCACGAGCTGAAAAGATCAGTGCCAGTTTCCCTGTGACCGATTCGGGACCTGAATCAGACGAGAGCAGACACGACGTGGCTGGCTTGCCTTTCATTTGCCGAGCTCGGCTTGGCGCGAAGAAGACGACGAGAGAGCGCGTACGCCGCAGGCCCATGTGTGTGAGGCCAAGAGGAGGTGCGCCATGCCTCGGGCCTCGCAGGAGGCCGTCCATACTGTCGACCCCGGGGTCAACGGCGTGTACTGTATCTTGTTCAAGCCCTGTCTGTACCCAAGCGAGGACCCATTCTTGCGCATATATGCTGTATCTGTGTGCGTATTACGCGCTGCGCATGTACATACGTTATGCGCTACGCCGTGGTGCAAATCGGCGTGTGTATGATGTACGAAAGTTGCTGCGAACACGTCTCTACACCTTTTCTTCGTCTCTTCATCTTGTTTCCATTATAGACGTTACCATCGTTATCCTGGTACTTGATTGCTCTTTTCTTCTACTTTGATATCGGGTACATCGTACAAACCAACCTACCCAGGGACGGACGGATGGACAGGCGCGCATGTACGTATGTAGGTCGGCCGGCCGGCCGGACCCAGAGGGGGGAAGGGAAGAGAGAGAGAGGGGGGGGAGGGGGGGGGGTGAGGGGGGGGGTGTGCAATGTGCGTACATACGTGACCATACATATGTAATGTGCAAGAGGCAGGAAGAAAAAGGCAATGGAAGCAGAGCAAAATAAAAAAGAGGCGGACGGCAAGGGGAGGGAAGGGGAAAAAAGGCGACAAGAAGGCCATGCGGCCCGCTTTGCCTTGCCCCGGGCTGCCCTGACCCCTGGTCTGGGTCCTCCCCTCTCTCTCCGTTGCTCTCCATCATTTCTCCATCTATTGTCCTGTCCCGTACTGTCTTGTATGTGCTTGCTGCCAGTGCGTCCCCCCC
>APKU01000174.1:0-89981 GCA_000472125.2 Hirsutella thompsonii MTCC6686
CGCGCCCTCGTGGAGCATCTGCGCGCGGCCCTGGAGCTCGGCGTCGAGCATGTTGCCCATGGACGCGACGACGGCGGCGCGCGCCTCGGCGACCTGGCGCTGCGTCTCGGCGGATGGCAGAGTCGGGTGCAGCTGCGCGGCGGGTGCGGTCGAAGTGTTTCCCCCCGCTACCGCCGCCGCCGCCGCCGCCGCCGCCGCTGCTGCAGCTGCTGCCGAGGACGAGGACGAGCATGATGCTACCATGCTACTGCTGCTCCCACCACCACCGCCATAGGCAGAAGGAAGGGCTGCGTGCGCCTGGATCGCGTGCGCGCTGGCTGTAGAGTTTGTCGCCGGGGCGACTGCCGACTTTGGCGGGGGGGACGTCGACAGCGCGACGACGGGGTTTCGCGCCTGCGGACGGTCCGCAGAAGACGCCGACGAGGACATGTTTTCTACTTGCTTTTGTTTCTTCTTACAAAGCGCTGGCTCCTCGAGGCAGCTGATATTGGTCAAGGGAAATCGAGCGCGTGGATTTTCGCAAAGGCCTCGATATGTTGCGCCTTGGGTCAACGTGGGGTTAGTTGGGGATGGCTGGGTTGAAATGTGCGGGGGTGCGCGAGGTAAAAGACCTCCTCGGGCGCAATATAATTTCAAATAGGTGAGTTGAGTTTATCAATGGTCAACACTGAACATTCATGTCACGGAACCTGGCATCATGGACATTCTCACCCTTCATGTACAACAAAAGTCATTGTTCTAGGACTTACACAACATCATGCTCAAGACACCACTTGCATAGAGAAGCCGCCGTGAGCAAGCGCGAGTACGAATACTTCGAGCCCAACTCCCTCATTGCTGCCCACGTTCGGGCGCGTAGTCTATAGACATTGCCAGAAAATCCAGTTCGGCAGTCTCAATAAGTGTCATTGTCCGCGGCTTTCGTATACTCGTTCTAAGTCATGCCGAAAGACGTGCGACGCCCGCTGGCAACCCCATGTCAAAAAAGACGAATCGTGCTTCCAGGCACGTAGATCATGATGGCCCATCGATCACATGCGTTGATCGCACTCCCTTGTTCTAATCCGCTCCATCTGGCCGTCAATGCCACCGGATCGCGCCGATGGAGGCCCTAAAAACGCCGTTGCTATGCGAGTAAAAAAGAGTGTCGAGAACCTGTTGGCCGTGAAGCCGTATTCCAGATGATAACGTTTTTGGCAAAGGAATAAGATGATTTGAAATAATCCGCAAGATATGCAAAAAAAAACTCCGCTGAGTAGCTCAGCTTCCGATTGAAAGACGAGGAAAGCCAGAGCTGCTCATATCGCCACTTTACCACCGTTCATGCGCGGAGGCAAAAGGCCGAGGCCGCTGTTCGGGCTAAACGGGGCAGACGACGCCGTTGTGTTCCCGTCTGATGACATGGAGGATATTGAAGATAAAGAGCTAAAGCCAGAGTGGCCTCGATTCATCGATCCGTTTCGCGACATTGATATACCGGGATTGGCCATGAGGGCATCTGCCCTGTCAAACACGTTCCCCTGGAATGCCGTGGCAAAGGCCTTACTGTGATGCGTCGTGGGCACGGTTGCCTGCATTGCGGGACCCAGAGCGGCGCTTTGAGGAGTAATTGGGACCTGCGCCTGCGTCGGTGATGCGATCTGAGACGCAAATGAGCCGACGGACATACCATTAGGACCCCAAGACCGAAGGAAATGCTGCCAAGGGGATTGAACAATCGTGTTGCTCGTCTCCTTCATGCTCTGCTGAATGGGCCGCAGCCGCATTCGCGTATCCGGTGGCAGGGGAATCTTGTTGATAGCGTCCTTGACGTTGGACACCAGAGTCATCCACGAAACAACAAAATTATTGCACTGATTCCAGAAATTGAGCTGCGTACGAACACCCGGATCCTTCAACTTGATCATCGATAGTCGGTTGCGCAGTATTTCCGTTTGCTGGATCGTGGAGCCGCACATGGCAATCAAGCTTTTCCAATGTTGAACCATGCTCATCGGCGCACGTTGTTGTAGCGCGCTTCTCAGTCCGGAGCCCAGTTGATCCTGGAAATGAGGCAAGGTGCGGAGCACAACCTCGGTGGATTTCTGCAGGGACAGAAAGATGCGATCGAAATGAGCGTCGTCTTCAGAGAACTCCGGACACATATCTCGACTGTTCACTGAGGAGAACGACTCTCCTGATCGTGGCGTCGCCGATGTGACCATTACTGATCGCCCAGCACCATTCATGTAGGGCAAAGCAACGTCAGTAGCTACTCGCAGGTTGGCGGGATTATGCACAACCGTGCCATTTCGACTTCTCGAGAAACCTGGACGTTCCGCAGTTGGCGTGGCCGACGACTCTCGATGATAAGGACGAATGGTTTTGCTGGCGTAGTCCATGCTGAGATTCCGGGACTGTGACTGGACTTGCTCGGGGATAACGGAGGTTAGCGTGACACGAAGTTCCATGATACTGTTGAAAAGTAACATCAGGAGAGTACGAATATATCGCGCGTCTCCATTGTCGACAAAAGTATCAATGTTGTCTGCCAGTAGTGTGCATACGTGTCCGTATGCGCTCACAAGAGTCTGACAGGCCCTGCGAACATTGTCGTTGTCGCGAGACGATAAATCATCACCCTCGGCGTTAGCCGTGTCATGCTTCTGGATTTCCTGCTCCAACTCCTCCACGTGAGAATTGGTGTTGTAGAACACAATTTCCAGACTCGACCGCTTGGCTGACCCGTCATTCGTTAAGGTCATGAGCACCTGGATCATGGGATGTATTTGAAAGACAGAGTATAGAATCCCCTTGGCGGCTTCCATGACGGGGTCGAATACTTTGGACTCGCGCCGCCGTTCTGGGAGTATCGATAATCGTCGGACGTAGATGGGGCGTTGAAGATATGGCTCTGTCGGTGTTGCTGGGCTTTTGACACCTGGCGGAGTACCCTGCATCGCCGAACCATGACTGAGTCCTCGATAGTGGCTGAAACGAATATTCGCCTGTGTCTCGTCCAGCGTACCGAGCTCCGAAGCCTTCTTGGACGCCGTGACCAGACGACGATTGCGACCATCAAGTCGCTCGTTACGCAGCAGCGTCTCTGAGTTGCTTCGAAGACGCTCGTTGACGTTGCCAATAGTAAGTGGCATGACGTTGGGTCTCCTCATGGCGGTGCTCTGTTGAGAAAGACCACGATAGTGTGCCCTGTTGGGGAAAGGCGGCGGGCGCGTGCCGCTGTTGGGTGACCGTATGTCCGGAACGTCCGCCCCGTTCACCTTGATGGGAAACCGCCCACTAGCGGCTCGTTTCAGCGGAAAACGGGGAGTTTCTGCGCCCTCACTCGATTCATCACCGGTGACTTCCGACTCGGTTCGGCCGTTCATGGCGTACTGCCGCATGTACCTCTTCAAGTGAGCTGTCAATGCGACTTCGTTGGTCTCGATATCTCTGGGAAGGCCGTCATTGGAAGGACTTCCGCTTTGAGGTTGTAGCACGTCCTTGGGCGGGAAGCTGATAGGGTTTCCTTCGTATTTGAGTACTTGTAAAGACACCATGTCTGCGAGACATAGTGGAAGCTCTCGAATTTGATTTTTTGGAACTGAAAGGACTTTCAGCGATGATAACCTGGAAATATCGCTGGGCAGTCCACGCAGCTGGTTACGGCCTAGGTCGAGAATTTCCAATGACTTCAGATCGCAAAGCTGATAACGAGTTAGCAAGGCATTGCAACCGTACAACTTGAAGCGCAGAACAATGTACTCTGCGAATGGGCGCTTACAGCCATGGGAAAGTCCCGTATCTGATTGCCCCTGATATTCAGGTATCGCAGAGAGGTGCATTCGGAGAATCGAACTGGCAGCGTTGAGAGCATATTGTGCGAAAGTGCCAGGCTAGCAATCGTCGTGTCAGCGGTTGAAAGTACCCAGCAGGTATTTCCCAGACTCACCGTTCAAGCTCGTTCTTAACCACGTCGACAACTTCCTCAGGTAACTTTTGGATACCCTTGCGGCTCAAATCGATCGTAACTCCGGATCGCAACCCCGGACCGACGGCGCCTGCGTCGGCGGCTTGGTTCTTCTCGCTTTCGAGGGCAGTCTGCATCGCTTCCCGCGCCAGAGCGATGACCTGGGCCGGTGTCATGGCGTTGGAGGCAGACAAGTTCCCGTTCGACGGGGCATTTCGTAAATTGGGTATTGGCTGCGGCATCGGCGGCGGAGGACCACTTGACAAGCCAGCGTATTTGGGCCCCGGACGTCGTCCCTGAGCCGGGTTCTCTGGCAAGCCTCGGAGGGAAGCGGGCGCCCCATTGGACCCGGTCATTCGGTCCTGTCGCTCCATGGCGATGGGCGAACGAAGGAAGCGTTCGGGCGAGAGTCGAGTCTCTGCGCGCGCGCGCGCTCGATTGAAGACGGGAGGCGAAGTTCTTCTATCACGACAGGCGGCGGTCGGGCTAAGCGAAATGTTTCAGACGCCCCTCCCCCGTTTTGGGATACAAGCCGGTCGAGTCTCGAATCAAGAAAACAACCGAGAAAGAGGGGAATCCCCCGGCGGAGTGCTTTCTAAGTCGACTGTCGCTGCAACGGGTTGGCCGACGAAGCATGCGAGCTCATCGTGGTGCGCCGGCAGCTGGATAGGCTGCGGTTGCAGTGCGGCCAGTGGACACAAGGCCTCGACGACGGATGGGCGACTTGGGCGTGTCGGGTCGAATACGACACACACGGCCAACAACGAATCGAGGGCTGGCAAAGGTCGACCGGCCGGTAGGTGAATAGGCAGGGAGAAGAGGGGATGGACTGAGCCAGCGAATGGAGAGATTCTAGGCGAGCGCGGGCGTCTCCGCTACGACCTGTGGAGCTGGAAACCGGGGGGGTTTGTTGGTTCGCGAGGGATGAAGCGGACAGACAGACACAGACGCTTGCCCTTTGGATTCTTCTCACTCCCTAAAACGCTCGCTCCAGGGCTAATAAGGCCATGCAGGAGGGAAGAAAGGGGTCGAGGAGCGCAATGGGTAGGCATCAGGTACAGTGGGCTTTGCAGGTACCTGTCTCGGGCAGACTGGGGCGGTATCCTTTGTAAGGGGGTGGCGGGCCGCGATACCTGGGGCACGGAGCATTCTCGCCTGCCCACCGGTCGCTCCCTGGGGGAAAATACCGTGGCCGGGCAGAGGGAATTGCGGACACTGTGCAAACTCGGCCCACGACCTGCGGGCCAGACATGGCTGTCCAGGCACTGCACTTGACTGGTTCGGCAACGGGCCTGACCGAGACCTGCAGCAGTGCGAGCGACGCCCAAAATGCACATGGCTGTCTTTCTGCATGGCGGGATGCCCTTGACGTTGATTGCGTTTTGGGCAATGACCTGTTCCTCCCAGCTTTACTGTAGAGAGAGAGATAGAGAGCTTCAAAGAAGTAAAAAAAAAAATGGAAGAGGCAGGAGGAAACAGAACCAGAAAGGGGTAACTTACTGTCCCGGAGTCGCAACATCGAGCAGGCAGCGCAGTTTGCGTCTTCATCTTTTGCTGCGACTGCGACTCGTCCACTGATCAAAGCCCCCCAACCTTATCGGCTGGCTGGTCATGATTGCCCACGGCCCACGACGTTTTTTTCGCCGAAAAGATGCTGCTATTGGTTACAGATCTCACTGCCAGTGCACCTGGCACCAGTGAAAAGACCAGGAAGGATCCCCCCTTTCGGAGGCGCTCCGCTGATTCGCCAGAAGGCGGCGGGGGCCACCGGGGCTTGGATCCTCAGGAGAGCGCCCACCGGGATTCCCAGATCGAGGTTACGACGTGGGGCTTTGCTTGGCAACAGAGTCGCACTGTGTCACACTGTATTGCACACCTCTCTGCTGTGCTCAGCAACTCCACACGCAACACCACACCACACCACAGTGACCACACTACACACCATTCGCCATACCGACCCTTGACCGAATCTCGACCACATTTGCTGTCGCCGCCTCGTGTCGTCCTATTGCCTCGAGGTTGACTCGTTCATTGCCAGCGGCTCAGTTGTCTGTCATTGACTCGTATCACACCTGAGGGAACTCACGCAGCCGCCCTACGAAATCAATTCAGAAAGAGAAGACGTCATCATCATTTGGCAACACTGTTCTTCGTCTTTCCTTGACATTGGGCGTCCTCGATCCCCTGCCTTGTCCTGCTGTGCCACCACGCCGGGCGTCACCCAATAGTCATATCATTCTTCGCCAACCACGTCCGCGCACGTCGAGGTGCAGGCATCAGGACGGGAGAGCACGACGCGGGATCCCTATTCGCGCTCCAGACGACGCTCATCTCGACCAGATAGCGGCGACATCCAAGTGCATAGAGAGCTTATCCAGCCAGGAAGTTTCGTTTGTATCGCGAAATTGTTGCTTGTTGTCAGCCGTGGCGCGCCGGTCGCGCCATGGAGTTCGAGACGGACGCTTTCCGTTGATTTCGTCCAGGAGCCCACGCTCTACTTCGCCCTGCTGCATCATGCCAGCCCTCCAGCGAAGCAATTCGTGCACGGACATTGCTTTTACCCTTCGCATGCAGTTTCACAAAGACGACTTCAGGTAGGATCGCTGACATATCGCACGCATGGCGTCTGATCGAACAAGAACTGATTTGCTGTCTTTACCAGACCACATCAACGTGAAATCATTGAAGCGGCTTTAAACGGCTACGATGTGTACGTACAAGCTGCCACCTCATTTGGTAAGAGCCTGTGCTTCCAGCTGCCCGCTGTGATTGATCAAGGCAGTGAGTAGCCTCTCCCGAGTGCCTTTAATCCAGTAATGGCCAGTAATTCACCTTGATTGCCAGTAACTATTGTCGTCTCTCCGCTACTGAGCTTGATGGTGAGGTCTCCAATTATGTTGGTGGTGTGATTCCTGACCGCGAGGCAGTTGAACCAAGTCGAGGCCCTCAGAGCCTCAGGGATCGATGCGAGCTCCCTGAACAGCAACACGCCATACGCTGAGCGAGTGCGCCTGCAGCGAGATTTGGAAACTGGACACCCCCGGACACGCCTGCTATATGTGACACCGGAACTATGCTCCGGCTCTCGCTTCCGGGAGAGATTGCAGGTGGTTCACAGACAAAAAGAGCTGGCGAGAATCGCCATTGACGAAGCGCATTGCATCTCAGAATGGGGACATGACTTTCGTAAAGACTTCAAGCGGCTCTCCTGGTTCAGAGAGACCTTCCCGGATGTCCCAATCACATGTCTCACGGCGACTGCGAATCCCCAGGTGCGACAAGATGTTCTTCAAGTCTTGCGCCTGAACGCGACACCGGATAGAACCAAGACCTTCCTGATGAGCCCCCATCGCGCGAACCTTCACCTCGAGATCCGGTATACCCATGACGAGGATGACCGACTCTCCGACTTTCTGAAATGGATTCGGGGCGTCTATGACCGTCGGCGAGCCGAGGCGCGCAAGGCCGAATTGACCAAAGTAGGTGAGAGGCCTGAAAATGTACCGGGCATCATCTATACCATATCACGGGATGAATGCGAGACACTCTCGTCTGCTTTAAGGGACAAAGGCATTGGGGCGCGACCCTTTCATGCGAAACTGCCCACCGAACTAAAGGAGGAGACCCTTGCCCGCTGGATCAACAACGAGCCCGGCTGGGACATCATTGTGGCCACGACGGCGTTCGGGATGGGCATCGACAAGAACAACGTGCGCTTCGTCGTCCACTGGCGCATACCCAAGTCTTTTGAAGGATATTACCAGGAAGCCGGCCGCGCTGGCCGCGACGGGAACGCGAGCTACTGCTTTCTCTACTATAGCCGTGAAGACCTGGAGCGGGTGAACCGGATGATCCGAGGCGACCCCAAAGACGGCTCCAACTACCAAGCGCGGCTCCGCAGCCTCCACGCGCTGGCCATGTATTGTGAGAACACAGACTCTTGCCGCCACGCCGAGATTTGCAAGTACTTTGGTGAAACGTCGGTGCCTGAGTGCGATTTTGCGTGCGACTGGCACAAGGACCCGCAGGACCTCGAGACGAGGTTCATGAGGGGCTTGGCGAGCGAGGAGTGGGTGTCTACGCAAGCGCTGCAGGGCACGTACGACGGGTATTATGACGAATGAAGAGTGATGAGTGAGGAAGGAGGCTAGACGTTGTGTATGAAAGGGGTCCTATCCCAAAGAGTAAGGCATTGCCGCGTCGCAAGAGGCATTGTGACAATGCCATTTTAGAGTTGGGGCGTATTTGTGACTTCATGCGGCTCGGGTGTGTGTTCATGGACAACGTTCCGGCCCCAATGACAGGGAGTGCGCATTTTTTTTGCATCACTGCTTCTTTCCTTCCTTGGCACGCCTCTTGTCGGCTACGATACCATCTAGCCTTCTGAAGGCCATGACGCCTTCCATGAAGCAGCTCGAGACCCAGAGCCACCAGTTTCCAGACCAGCGATCGACGCCATGTCTCTGCAGCTTCTTGTCAAAGATGAAGGCCTCGGTGGTGTGGATGCCCAAGACGGGGAGGAAGAGCACCCGAACCGTCCAGCGGTACCACTCGGCGCCTCCCGGGAAGACGGAGTCGACTAGGCTCCAGTATCCGCCGCCGGTGGTGCCGGGGACCAGCCACGGCAAGGAGGCGACGCTGGCAAAGTAGAAGAGCACGGCGGCGAAGACGACGCGGTCGAAGCCGGCGGGCGGGGCGAAGTGGTCGACCAGGACGTCGCTGATGCCGAGGCTCTCGCGGGCGGCGGCGTCCATGTCGATGATGCGCTGCTTGACCTCGTTCCAGCTGTCGAGGGGCGGCGCAAAGGGGATCGCGTAGTCGGCGCCGCCCGCGCGGATGCGCATGCCCTGGAGCGTCAGGTCGCACATGCGCGGGTCGGCGGCGGCGTCTCGACGCGACGCTCCGGCGTAGTGGCGGAGATAATGTGCGAGCTCGCGGGTGTGGGAGCGGTTCATGTGCGCCATGATGCGCTCGCGGCGCTCTTCCTCGGCCGCGGCTACCGAGGCCATTCTTGTTTTCGATGTCTCTGCGATGATTGGCTTGTGCTTTTGTGTGATGGGCGGAGGGATGTACGTGGGGATGTCGTTGGACAATAGGCGGGCTGCGATGTTTCGTGTCACTGGCGCTCTAATCGAGGGACCTTTCTGCCAGGAGAGTGTGAGACTTTGTGTGGTGGTTTGGTCAGAAGACGTAGAGAGGGTGGCGTTTCGTTGGGGGGGAAGCGACGTTCAAACTTCAGACTGTCCCGACGAGTATTGGGTGGCAGGTGGCTCGCAGGTAGTGGTGGGATCGATCGATGCGGGGCGGCCCGACGAGAAACGTGGGCTGATGACGGATCTCTCTCTCTCGCTCTCTCTCGCTCTCTGTGCCAAGCCGGCTGTGCCTGGGGAAGTGGCAGAACCGGGAGATGCAGGTTCGTTTGCTAACGGAATCGATGGACGTCTTGTACTGTGTTCTTGCAGTCAATGATTTACACGTGGACGCTGCGGCATCGAAAGCTCGTGCCGGCATCTGTAAGTTACGATGTAGAGGGAGGGAGCTGTGCCATGTGGAACCTCGGTAAAACGGGATCAAAGTCGTCGTCTCGAAATGGAGAGATTCGCGATGCTTTGCGGTTTGCAGCATTGAGACGGCTGGCTGAAATGCCAAATAGAACAAAGCGGCTGCGTGAACACAAAAGGTTCCTGAATTCGCGATTGGCAAGGAGGTTCCCTTTTACCAGGTCAGACATTTGGCGGCGATGCGAATCAGATGTCGGGGCCCCATTTGAAACGGACACACGAGACATTCCCAAGAGCCATTTATTTTCCTACCAAATATATTCGTCAAGGGAGCCGATCGCTTTCTTTGTGCATCTCAATCAACGGTTCCGCAATGATTCAAAAGTCCGCCAGGGTGCCCCTAGGAAATGCAGATCGACAGTTCCAACGGCGTCTGCCGATGGTGGCTTGAAGATCCCGAGAGTGGGTCATCCGTCTTCCTTATCAATCAGCGGACGGGGGATCAACCATCGTGAAGTCCGTTAGGGCCGCTGTCTCTTGCCTGGATCGGCACGGAAAACCGGACCTCTAGGGCGCCGGCTGACATGCAGTAGCCGGAGTTGTCGGCAACAAAACATAAAAAAACGGTTGAGTCACCGCCCGCCCAAGAGCACAGGAGGGGATGTCCGCATCCAATGAGCCGTCGGGTGCCACGTCAATGACACCCTCCTTGACGATCAACAGGCGATGAGTCAACGGCTGTGCTGCTTCCGTGAACGGTTCATTCAAAGACGACTTATCGCTCGAGGGAGTGTGTTTCCTCGAATCCGGAATCGTCGGGCTTAGAGGACTGCTGCCTCGAAGAGGTTCTCGGCAGTGGTTGGCCCGTCTGGCCTGACTCTGCCAATGATGCGCAACGCGCCACCGTGCAAAGCTCAGGATGTTGCTATATCTTGGAAACGCTGATCGTGAACCATCTTTAACGGAAAACTCGTCGCTGTTGATCGGACTTCTACCATAGCGCCGGCGACTCTCTACCGAATTTGGCAACAGGAAGTCCAGAGCAGCACAGAGAGGGCCAGGCGGTGTGGATTGAGGCATCTTATGCCTGGATGCACTTGCCTGCACAACCTGGGCAATTGGGTGCATTGTCGCGCCTTCGCTGTCCGACACGCTCGGAGCTCCGAGGACGCCTCTGCTGAATAAGCATCGGTGAATTGCTCTCACGCCTACTCCTCCTCGTAACTCCGCTCGGATTTAAGGCTCGACAAGGGTGCTGACAAACTCTGCGTCAATTTTTTATCAGATCAGATTGATAAAGAGCTTCCGTTTTACACCCCATACATATCTCTCCCCCCCCGTCCACTTCTTTGAGATCGGTCTCACCCTAGATGAAAGCGTCGTAACTCCGACACACATGTTGTTACCCGGCCTCGGTTGATTTCGCTTGTTCGGCAAGGGAAAAGATAAGGTGAAAGCAAAGTACATGACTGTACAGTACAGTAGCGACATGGCCAGCCGGAGCGAGACCCCGGAATCCGACGGTGCCCCGGAATCACATACCGGAAGCTCTGACCAACCCCCGGCGCGCAAGAGACAGCGCGTGCGCCTTAGCTGCCTCGAGTGCCGGCGCCGCAAGCTGTCCTGTGATCGGGGCTTTCCCTGCGAGCGATGCATCAAGAGCGGGACCCCGGATAGGTGCAGTTATGAGTCCCGCAGCGGTGAGGTCGTCCACGCCTCGTCCGGCCTGCCCCCTCCGTTCGCTCAGCTCGACTCCCGGAGATTCGGCATCGGCGCGGAAGTCGGGCCGGGCTTCTCGTCCCGAGACGACCATGAGCGTATCCGCAGACTGGAGCTGGAGATTGCTCAGCTCAAGAACCACCTAACGCGGCCCGGGGGCGGCAGCAGTGGTGGTGGAAGTGGTGGTGGCGGCGCCGCTTCGTACGACGGCAGCACCGTCGGCGGCACCCATTCGCCGTCGACGGCCAAGGACGATACCCTAGTTGACGGGGACGCCGTGGCCAGGCCGGAGGTGCAAGAGTGCATCGACGCCAGCAACATGAGCGGCGAAAAGGGCGAGCTGCGCTTCTTCCGCGGCAAGGGCTTCCGCACCCGTTACTTTGGCCCGCACAACGCCAGCATGGCCTTTGTCGAGCTCACCGGCTTGTGCCCCTTTATGCGGGAGACGGCGGACGAGTGGCTGCGGCCAGTCATTCTGCACGACCGCAAGGACCGGAAGCGTCGCCAGGAGGACCGCGAGATTCTCTACGCGCAGCCTGACCCTAACCTCACGTCGCTGCTTCCAACCCGCGAGGAGACGGACGCCCTGGTATCGGTGTATCTGGACCAGTTTGAACAGATTCATCGCATTGTACACATCCCGACGTTTCGAAAGGAGTATGCCGAGTTCTGGAAGCCTGACGGCAAGCAGCGGTATGCTGCGTTTACTGCGTTGGTCCTGTCCATGATGGCCGTGGCTAGCTGCGTCCACACGCACAACAGTCTTAAATTCATCGGCATGATGTCCAACGCGCGCCACTGGGCTGAGCGTTGGATCGCCGCGTGCGACACCTGGCTGTCGCAGCAGAGTCAGAAGCACCGCAAGCTCATCCACTTTCAGATTGCTTGCCTCCTCTACCTTGGAAAGCGGGTCAACACGATCAAGAAGAAGCGCTTCTGGACGGGCTCCGGAGCGTTGATTCAGGATGGAATCGCCGTCGGCCTGCACCGCGAGCCGAGTCACATGGCTGGCAAGATTTCCGTCTACAACCAAGAGATGCGCCGCCGCATATGGACAACGGTGCAAGAGTTCGATATGCAGGCCTCCTTTGACCATGGTCTACCAACGCTGCTCAGCCAGCTGCATTACGACACCAATCCGCCCCGCAACCTCGACGACGAGGACTTTGACGAGGAGACGACTGTTCTCCCGCCGTCCAAGCCTCAAAGCGAGTATACGTTTTCCTCGTTCCAGAACCTATCCAGGCAGAGTCTGCCACTGCGGCTGGAGCTCAGTCGGCTCCTGACCGGACCTCTCTCCGAGATTGACTATGACCAGGTCATCCGGTACACCAACGATTTGACGCAAGAGATTGACGCCCTTCCGTCATGGGACCTGAACATGGACAACGTCAAGAGCAAGAAGAACCCGCTGATTGCGTACACTCTGCTGCACGTTCAACTGCGGCAGTACATAATACCCCTGCACCAGCCATATCTCAAGCTGAGGAAGCAAAACTCCAAATACCAGTATTCCGAAATCATCTACTACAACGCCGCTCGCGACATTGTCCTTCTTCACGACAAGTTGTATGAACAGGGGATCCGGGCGCTCAACTTCTTGCGCGAGGATGCCCTGACGACGGCCATCAACCTGTGCAGCGTGACGATGCTGCAGCCGCGCGGGTCGACAAACATGATTATGATCAACTCGCCCCATACGCTCAAGCTTATCGAGAAGTGCATCGTCATGAAGGAGGATCGGCTACTACGTTGCGGCAACAATGAGCCGTGGGGGTACTCCATCATGTGCGCCGCCCTCGGCCTGCTCGAGGCACATCTGGGGACCAAGACTCCAGAGGTGGCCAAATCGACGTCGGCCGAGCGGTTCGTGAATCTGCACTACAGACTGCTCGCGAACCAAGAGCCGCCCGTCCCCCCAGACAACAACAACCCTCTCCCCGGCACACCCATCAGCGGCGCGACGACTCTCGCGACTTCTTCCGGTCTCGGTCCAGCTCCGGGCATGGATATACCGGACAGAGCAAAGGTGAGCCAAAACAGAAATACGCAGACAACCTCCTTGCCCTCATATGCGGAGTCGCTAACGCTCGTCGCTAACGCTCGTCGCTAGTCCGTCACACCTTTTGCATTTAATCCGACAATTCCAAGCGTGCCCGTCGACCCTTCTGCCCCGGGATCGTGGGTCTTTGGCGCCGGCGGCGGCGACGGGACGCAGCCGTTCAACCTGGACCCGAGCCTCGAGTTGCTGGGCCTCAACCTGAATGAGCTCTGGGGCGAGTCCTGGGAGCTGGGATGAGGAAGTATGTGTACTTGGGAGGAAGTGTAGAGATGTGCTATTTTCATGGCCATTACGAAGTGATTTTTGTCTCTTGTCATTTTGCTCTCTCTCTTGCGGAGAGATAAAAAGAAAGCGGGCGAGGGAAAAGCGGGAAAGGACTGCAGAAGACCCCGATATATGATTTCATCGTCGGTCTATTTGTTTTGAAAAGAATGGCGAATTCGCCTTTGTATATTAGAGATACCATGTTGAAGCAACATCACGGCTCCGTCTTGATGCCGCGCGTCTGCAGATTTGAAGCTTCCGAGCACGAGAGAACCTATACAAATTACCATCCTACCTTACCAACCTAGCGAGCTATTTCATTCGCCATGTCCCATCGTCTCGTCGTCTCCAACCGATACATATCACAATCACGTTTCCCCCCACTTCTGCCCTCGAGACCCCCCATGTCGAAGAGAGAGAGGGAAAAAACCAGGGTCCATCAGGAGGCGGGACCCGCCCCATGCACACACACACGCACAAAATGGGGCGCGCTGTGGCTCCATCGCGAGGTGACTCACACGCCCACACGCGCCGCAGCAAACCAGGAGGACCCCCCAGCGCCACGAATAAAGGGACTTGGCACACGGAGCCCCATAGGTAGGCAGGAGAAGAGGGTTTATATCCCACATTTGCTTGCCTCTTTCCCAACAAGCACAAATCACAGACAGCTCCATCATCCGAGCATCTGAAAGCAAACAAGCAACATAGCTCAGTGGAAGAGCGACGGGCTCATAACCCGTAAGTCCCTGGATCGACACCAGGTGTTGCTAATTCTTTTTTTCTATTTTTTGCATTTTTCCCACTCAGAAACCTACGACAAAGAACATGGTAGCCTTTTTTTGTCTGCTTCTCATTTTTTTTTTCATCTCTTCAACCCCAGTCAGGCTCATCTGGTTCTTTGCTTGGTTATCTCGCATTTTATGGAGTCGCCGTGGATATATCGTGCCGTTTTTTTTTCCAGAGTCGCCAACTTTTTCCCGAGTTCAGAGAGGACCCGCATTTTCGCGCTACGGTATGCTCTAGGGTAGGGGAAGCTGCCACGCGGGGAATCAGGAACCAGACGTCACCAAGCGTCGGGGAATCAGCTGGACCTGCATCCGCGACCACGTGGGCGGCGCTCGGCTCGTCATGTTGCTTGGCTGGGCTGGGCTGGCCCTTTTTGCATGGTGTCTGCTGCACGGGCAAGGTTTCGGGAGCGGTGGTGCTGGTGATGCCGGTTGTTTCACTTGTTTCTTCAGCTGTTGCGTGAAAATGAACTGCAAGTTTAGGTGCATTTACACGCACGCATCCGGGAAGAGTCTCCAAACCATGCGGATACAGATACGAATTTCCGCTCATATAGCATCACTTCGGCGAGGAATTCAATAACAAAGTTCGGATTATAAGAGAGATTGGAGAACAGCGCGATTGGAGTATGCGCTGGGAATTTGAAAATGGCCACATGCTATAGGGTAGTCAGCAGTGGATTTCTTGAGGCAGATCAAAAGAGCAACACCCTGGACCGCAGCGATAACGCCGAACGACGCCCATCGTCCCTAAACATCGAGAAAGTCATCGAAAACCTCATCGGACTGCATTTTCGGAAGAGGCCGCGGTCGGTGTGGTTAGAGATGGCTAGATCAGGGGTCTTCAACATCCAAGACTGACGCGGCGGCAGACAACGCTGGGCTGAGCAGGCGTCAAGATCACTGTACAGAGACACACTGCATACTGTGTAGAGCAATAGAGTCAAGGTGTCACGCACAGTACGGAGAACCCGTCACACGCCTCCCCACCACCATCAAGTGACTCGGGCGAGTCGTCACGCACTTGAAGAACCCCCCTCCCACGCGCACGCTGCCTTGTATCCATCCATGATCCCATCCACAACCCACACACTGCCCGTGTATTCCAACGTCGCCGCGACGGCCCGTCTACAAAGCTTTCGCCGCAAGCATTTGTTGACAAGGACACCTCGCGTCGTCCCTGCGTCGGGTTCCTTGCATCAGTAACCCCCCTCGTCGCCTTGCGAACTTGCCCGATCCAGCGCTCCCGGCGACGGTTCACGGAGCTTTGCATTGCCCCCCCAAAACCCTCCGTCCACTCCAGCCTCCTTTTCCCTTCCTCCAACTTCACCTGCCTAACTTGCAGTATATTTCATTTTCACCTGTGATAGTATGCCACTTCACTCGCTACATCATGCCACTTCACCTATGATACAATCCAAGGACAAGTCTAAGCCTCTTCACCCCCCGGCAACAGGCAGCGAGATTCTCCAGGGCTCTCCTCGTGCTTGTACGCCAGCTGCCTCATTGCTCCCCCTCCTAGAGCGGATGACCGCGCGAGGGGGGGGGGGTTTGAGACGCGAAAGAGGGAAGCGTGAGCTGAGCACGTCCGATCAGCCTCGTGGGCAACTCACCCACCTGTTTCTACCTTCAGCCCGGGCGTATTCTTTTTCCACTTTGTTTGTTATAAAACTATAGTCACATTCAAGGTTAATACAGATTATGGTTATCGACCAACATCAACTCTAGATATATGCCACCCCCGGCCCCCCTTCTCCCCTCTCATCGAATGTGCCTTGCCTTTCCTGCTGACGCCTTGTTTCGTACGTACGCCTTCCACCAAGGCCGTGACCGCTCGGCCGGATCACATCACGTCCCCAAGCATCAACAGCCACCCAGGCCGCCGGCGGGCCTACGCCCGTGTGTTCTGTATGCGCCTGATTCTCGCGTCATGCCCCTCCCCCTCAGTGCCCGTCCAGGCCAGCATGTGGCCATACGGGGCCAGAGAGAGAGAGACCCGACTCGAGGGGCGATGACCGTTTTTGCATCTTAAAACCCATCATGCCTCCCGCCCGCCGCTCGACTGCTCGACGTGACTTGGCATGACGAAGAAAGAATAGCCAGAGGACTCGCTCGTAGACCGCACGCAAAAATCACTCGCGCAAGCCAGAGGACTCACTCGCAGCTCATCCGCCCTCGGCCAGCTGCCTCGTGTAAGACACCCCGCGTCACTTCGTCGGTGCGTTGATGAATATGCCTGGCTGCTATATAACAGGTAACCTCGATCCAAGCACCGTCTTCGGGAACCTTGTTCACGCACACCTTTACCATTTCCCACAAGACAAACAACAGGTACGATAGTTCAGCAAACTCGGTGTATTTCGTCCTTGACACGGGGCGGATACGCGGCATCTACCACGTCGTCCGCGACGCAGACCACTACGCTGGGAAACCAACAGAGCCAGCCGGCACCCAAGAAGAAGAAGAAGGAAGACGCAGAGGCCTTGGGAATGTCGCGACGCTGGTACTTTGAGGCCTCGCCGTCTGGCAGAGACCAGGTCATCTCGGTCAAGCGCACTCATCATCACCGACACCACCGGCACCACCATCGCCACCACGACCCCAACGTCTACAAGGTCTCCCGGGAGGAATGGAACCGCCTGGTGGAGCGGGAGCGATGCCTGACCGAGTCGAACCGGTGCCTCTCGGACGAGGTGACGGCCCTACGTGCGAGCCTGGCCGCTGCCCAGGCCGACGCTCACAACTACACCGCCGCCGTGGTGCCCCAGCTGCAGAGCCAGATCAACGTCCTGGCGGCCGACAACGAGGCTCTCCGACGGACCATTGCCGGCACGGGCGACTGCGCCTCCCGTCGATGCCGGGAGGAGGAGCGTCTGTGCCAAATCATCGACAAGCTCGAGAAGGAGAGGAATTGTCTTGAGAAGAGCCGGGCCGAGGCCGAGAGCGCGCGCTGTGCCCTGGAAAAGGAGAACTCGAGCCTGAGGAGCGAAGTCGCAGACCTCCGCGAGCGCCTCAAGTGCGTCACCATCCTCCCTGTCGACCAGGGTTGCGGCGACAGGCTGCGCGACGTCGAGTACTGGAAGGACGAGTGTAGATACTGGAAGGCCAAGTTTGAGGACACGAGGCGTCGCCATGACGACACGTGCGGCATCCTGGAGATTCGGACCGAGAAGATGCGAGCCTACGAGGAGATCCTCAAGCGCCGTCGATTCCTCTGATGAGAGATAAAGGGGCAGGTAATGTGGGGGGGCCCGGGGAAGCCTGCGAGGCGAATTGCGGTCGTTCGTGACACCAACTGGATCATCGTGGACACGTGGAGGCCGAAAGGCAACAAAGTGAGCTTCTGGCCATAATGTCAGGCACTCTTTCGCTGACTCTTCATGGTTCGAGCTCGGTCTACGCTCATTGAGGGAGTTTCCTTGAGTAACGTCGAGATCAGCATTGGGGGAGCTATTGGGAACAGCCTACAAGGAGCCATCCTTTCCTGGAATATGGCGTCACGTTCTTTCAAGGGCCGGTACTCGGGCGGCCAGAGACGAACCCGTTGACAGAGCCGCAAGCCATGAAGCTCGCAGCACATAATAAACATCTCTTCTGTTGCAATTCTTGAATCAAAATCATGTACTGTGACAGACCTCGTGACCATGTCACCTCATGTGTAATCTCGGTGTAGATCACGCGCAAATGTGTCTAGTAGGATCGGTTAGGCAAAGAGGCGACAAGGCAGCAGCAGCGGTTCATCCCGTAAAATGAGGCCTCCTCGCGCAAAGTTCGGCAGTCTGATCAGGGGATAGGTCAGCAGCGTAGGTCAAAAATAGGCATGGCGTCAGGGTCCTGGGGAAAAGGGGGGGGGGGATAGATCCTGGGGAGCATAGTGCGGGCCGACGAAAGCGGAGGATGATGATGCAGGCTGGCAGTAAGTTGCAGGCAGAGACGACAAGGGTTGAACCGGGGACGCGCTGACGTGATGGCGGTCGCTGCTCGATGGTTTGCCTGGCCATCTTGTAGCTGGATTTTCTCTTTGGTCTTGAGACTCAGGCAAGTTCTGTAGGACGTTCCAGCCGGACGACAAGAGTAGCACGTGCTCGCCTTCATTGGACCTGATGGCGGTCTGGAAGCCCATGGTCCACGGCCGCGTGTACAAACATGAAAGGATGACGACGATGGTCCAATACCGGGTTGTGTTGTTGAAACGATCAATGTGAATATCCAGCATCAGCCGCAAGGCATTCGCGTTGCACTCTTTGCCGTGCTACCGTCTGGACTCTGTCGATCTAAGTGCTGTCGAAACGGCAAGGCGGCAGTGTGATGATGGTGCTGGGTGGTGGGACAATGGGGACCGTTGTAACCTTGGGGAGCTGCGCCGTACATTTCGCATCGGGTGTCGAATTGTGAAGAGTAGCTTCCCTGAGTGATCGTCAAGATGGATATGAAAAGAAGGAGGTAGACGATTCTCAGGCCGACGAAAGGCGAAGTTGCGCGCAGGCGAAGATGGCATGCGCATCTACAATCAGGCGTGGACTCGTGGAGAACGGTCCCCTGCTCGATCTGAATTGATCGATTCAGAGTCTGTAATTGAGACGTCGAAATTGATTGTCTCGGGAAAGTCACTTACTGCATTGTTCATTAGCCTTCCAGAGGAGGAATGTTGATTTACTGGTAGCGCGTATTCGGGGAGATGGCCGTTTGATGGCTCGTCAGGCAGATGCGATTCGCGCAGGCGAACCACTCGTCACCATGGGTGTCAGTAAAAGAAAATACCCAAATCGTCAAAGGACTGCCAGGACTGTGGAGTCATTGTCCTGCTCGCTGCAGGACTATGGACATCGTGGATGGCCACTCAGCCTTATCGCCAACTGTATCGAGCCGGCATCTTGGCGAGCCTGAAGAACGCAGTAAGGCCTTCGCGATGAACCAATCACCCATCTTCTGGATGGCCATGCTCGCAGTTTTGGAGACACGGCACACGCCCCTCCTCTTTCATGACACGCCCTTTCTGACGCACCTCCTTTGCCTGCAGCAAGTTTGAGTTACTGTATACTGTAAGCCTACTTACCTGGCACCTGGTAAGGAGCAAGGCCAGTGGCGGCTCATTGACTGGTCCGGCGACCGTGTTCCAGCTCACCGAGGAGAGACGGGGGGATGGGAATCGTCTCGTCCTTTCCAGACTCTTCCGTCGACGTCCGCTCGCGCCCTTCGTATCCTGGTGGTGTGACGAATGCCGATTGAGGAAATGCAGTATTCCGAGGTGTGGAGGGGAAGGGAAGATTGCCATTGTCATTGTCCCTAGCCTGGGAGAAAGATTCTCTTGGGGTGCAATGATGAGGGGAGACCAAAATATTCTTCGGCTGGGTGTCTGTTGAGGGACATTGGTGAGGTAGGAACCCTTTTCGGAGGCACCTTCTTTTTTGGAATTTGGAGGCCACAGGCAAGATTTCCTCGTCGCGCAACTTTTCTTCCCTCTGTCACCACCCCAATGCCCGCCCTACAGGAAACAGAATTCAGCCCACGACCGCCAATGAAACCCAAGGGCAACGCACAACATGGCGCGCCGTGTCTTTGACAAGGGCGCGCGTTCGAAAGCTTGCAAATCACTCATCACAGGGCGAGCCAGGGGGTGAATGAGTGAGTGAGTGGTGTGCTCACTACTGGTAAGGCGCCCAGGAATTAACATGAAGCAACGACAAGAATACCACCGCATCGGCGTTCCAGCTTTTCTTCCCCCAACCGGCGGCGGCTCTTCCCGATACTCAGACATCTGGATGGACTCTACTTCGTAACAGAGAAACGAATATGAGTCACTATCGAGCCTCCTCGTCATCGGGGGGTCACAAGCCGCTGCGAACCCGCAGGCTGCAAGCCAGGGGTCTGGCAGTTCTTGAAGGGAAACCATTCAAGGACCACGACGAGAAGAAGGCAAGGACAGGGAAGGGAAACGAAAAAGACGTGGCATTCTGCAAGGTGGTCTGCAGCTGAGGCATTCTGGCCGCACGCCCCCTTGAATTCGCCTACTAGCCAGCTTGGGCATTCTGCCTAGAGTCCTGACTAGAAGTCCTGCGTCCTTTTTTGGGGGCCGAAAAACATGAGGTGACCTGGTCAGTCACAGTTGATTGACAGCCTTCGCCGAGGGATCGGCTCCCTTTCTCACCTTTTTCTTTTCTAATCTTTCTCTCACACCAAACACTCTCACACACAGCCACTGGCTGCCTGTCTGCCTATCTGCCTGCTCTGCCGCCTGTCTGCCTGCTAGCTAACCTACTTCGTAGAAGGATACGAAATGTCAACTTCTCCGAAACTTGCTGAGCCGTATCTCCAACTTTTGCTCACACCCCCCTCTAGGAAAAAGTGTCACGAATGCGCGCACACTAAAAGTTGCCTGCCATAGGACCTGCCTGGGAGACGGCATTTGAGACCCTCAGAAAAAGGTACCTCCGGTCGGTACCCTTCCTTGCTGTTTCTCTGTCTCTCCTGCTCTGCTACACGCCCTTCAGCACGCCTCCCCCCTGCTTGTCGGCTCGATGACTGGGATTTTTTTTGGCTGTGTAAACCTCTTGTTAGCCTAGAGCGTCTGCAGTCCGCGACAATCGTGTTTTCTTGTTTGCTGTTGGAGGGCCAAGCAAGCCATCTGGCCTCCCCAAACCGCTGTCTGCCCTGGCTTATAACTCGACCCCCAGGTCTGACGACGAAGACTAACACATATATATCTTCACGTCCACCTAGTTCCATCTCGAGTCTTGTTTCGTTTCCCCCTCTTACTCGTCTTCTGTTGCGGCTAGAAATAATCAACTCTGGATCAATCACCACCGAGACTTCGTTGTTTGTCTCAAAAGGTCACTCTTGCTTGCCAACAATTTTATTACTTGCCCTCATCCGCCGTTACCACCTGCTCTTCTTCAGGCAGTGTTTACTCTCTCTATCCCATATTCACGCCCACTTCTTCGACCGTCATCCGTGCGATCTATTGAGCAGAGGCATCTCCCACTATCCTGCCTGTCCGAACGGCTAGGAGCGGCCTCGTCTACACCGTAGAAAGATAGCCTCCAAAAGCTCGAGGTTACTCTGTCGTACCGCGGCGTCGACACCATGCCTTCGTCGCACCACCACACTTCGGCCAACACAAGCCGAAAGACTCATACCAAAAGCTCCCGAGTCTCGGGTGCGTCATACTCAATGCAGACGTCGGTTCCTTCTTCGGTTAACGTCTATGTCGCAGAGCAAGATGTTGAAGAACGGCTTCTCGAAGAGCTCAAGAATGCAAATACCAACCTCAACAGAATCACATCGGAAAGAGACCGCTATCTCCGCCTCTATGACCAAGCCAATAAGAAACTGTCAGAGTCTCACACCGCCAAAGAGGACCTCAAGACCCAAGTTCAGACCCTTCGTGAGGATAACGCCGCCATGAGACTCAAGATAAAGGAGCTGGAGGACGAAAACAACAGCCTCGTATATGCCAACGACTTATGGGACACACACTACACCAAGCTTGAGCGTACCTACCACAAGATCGTCGCCGAATTCGACATCACACCCTCCGTCTCCTCCGGCGCATCTGTCAAGCTGCCCGAACGACCCAAGACATCGCACAAGTCATCGAGTAGGAACAAGAAAGGGCTCAAGGAGGAGCGACCACGAAAAAGTGAAAAAGAGACTCGTGAGAAAAAGGCTGAAAAAGACCGGCTCTCGAAGCGTTTCGACGAGAAGCGCGCTCCAGCCAACGGCCGCCGGCAGAGCTTCATCGAGCCTTGGGGTCCCAGTGGCGAGCCCACGCCCGCCGCCCCAAGCCGTGGCTTTGCGCATAGCAAGTCGCCGGCTGTTCAACCGCCGCACGGTAATGTGGTATACTCAACGGTCCCGAGATCCGCCAACCCACTCGGTCCCAGCGTTTACGAGCACGGCAACGGAAATATGTACGACGACGGGTACGAAGACGGCAACTATCATGCTTATCCCGTTCCCAGATGAATGCTTTCCGACTTCATGCAGGAGCAGCCATTTTCAACGTCTCACGCAAAGCTTGTCCGCTGTCGGGCCGAGAGACGCTCGCATACATCACCGTTAATTTGAGCCTCGACAACCCAGTCTGCGGCTCATCAGCCCTGTGGTCCAGAGTCACTGTTGCCTGCCGAATTTCCCAATCTGATGGATGTAGAGGCTCGCCGAGTCACATAGCCGGGCACCGGAGCGCTCAGACGGAGGATGCAGCTAAACTCGGCCGCTACCTTTCCACTTCAGGCATTTGGGGTAGCCTCCTCTCCCACCCTCTGGTTGCAGTTCGTGGGTAGCTGCCTGTTGCTGCATTACGGGCGCCGGACCTCGGCCTGTTGAGTCACAAACTTGTGTCACCGGTCCCCGGCTCTTCTACTTCATCTTGCATCTACCCAATTGCACAGCCCTTCTCCGTCGGGAACAGCTGCACCTAGGCGATTTAGCTTCCGTTTCGGTGCAATGAAGCTTTACTCGAGTCTCCCTGACGACCTGGCTGCATGGGCGCAGCGCCAGCCCGTCTTCTTCACGGCTTCGGCAGGGACGCACACGCCGCACATCAATGTCTCCCCCAAGGGCATGACGGATACGCACTTTGCGGTCCTCGGCCCCAACCAGTGCGCTTACATTGACCGGACCGGCTCCGGGTGCGAGACAATTGCGCACGCATACGAGAATGGCCGCTTGTGCCTCATGTTTACGAGCTTCGGCAACACCCCGCGCATCCTGCGCTTCTTTTGCCGCGCGCGCGTCGTCGAGTGGGATCAGCCCGACTTCCCTGACCTCGTACGCACCATTGCAAAGGGCAAGCGAGAGGCATTTGACGGCGCGCGGGCAGTCATTCTCTGCGACATTTGGGAGGTCCAGACGAGCTGTGGGTTCGGCGTCCCGCGGGTCAAGAAGCAGCTGTACGCCCCTGCAGATGTCGACGAGAAATCGTTGGACCACCCGCCATCAGTCGAGGATATTCTACGCCAGGGACACGCTGCGGGCAAGCTCGACGAGCTCGCCGTCTTCGAGGCGAGGCCGACCATGGACTCGTGGGCTAGGGGCAAGGCCGAGAGCAACACGCTGCTCGAGTACCAGGGCGCCAACAATGCCGAGAGCATCGACGGCCTACCGGGCTTGCGCGCGGCGCGGCGAGGCGCCGGATACCGGTTATGGGTTGGGGAATTGAAGGCACGCGCGAGGCGCATCGCTTCCGAACCCGAGGCCGTCGCCGTGGGTTTCGTGCTTGCTGTTTTCATGTACGTTGCCATGACCGGGTTAACCAGTGTCCTTTCAACGCGATAGGATTCGTCTGCGTAAATGTTTCCGCCATGCCTTGCACTTTTCGTATCGGTGGGCTGGATCAAAAATCCGTATTCATAATGTATGTACGGATCTTCATTTAGATGATAAGGGTTCTATGGAACGTTACGAGAAGGAAGATATCGACGAAACGATGGATAATGAGTCTGATGATTAAAGGCCAGTCAAAAGTGGCATGTTCCATTGCTCTCTCTCTCTCTCCTTGACTCGCGCCGCGACACTGTCGTTGCGCCAGGCCCGAGTGTTCATACGAAACAGGACTTTCACGTCATTGTGTGAAGCGAAAGAAAGTCACACATCAGAGTAACCGCGGTTTGCGCGCGCGATAACGGACGTAGCATTGCACTACGAAGCAAGAATGCAATAAAAAAAAAAGAGAGCAGACGAGCAACCGCCAACCCCCCCAAAAGTCCCCCCTACGATGGAACCCTCCACGACGCCTTACAGGGCTTAGAGGAAGTTTCCCCTCTCAGCCTTCAGCTTTCCCCGGATCCATCGTCCCAAGTCGGGCACCCCCTTTCCTTCGCTACAGGTCCACCACCCATCTCCTCAGCGTAGCCCAGCTTCCGCGCCCACCGCGACGACCCCTTCTTGTGTCGTAAAGAACAGGTCATGCCAGGGAAGGAAAGTAAAGGTTTCGTCTGCCAAAGAGCGCGTCTGGTCGATGCTGTGTGGTTCGCTTTCTCTCTCTCTCTGTCTCTCTCTCGCTCTCTATACCGTATGGTCGCTTCAAAAAGAGGTCTGGATCAAGGGATCCCCCCGGAAACAGCTCGTCTTCCTTTACTGCCCCGTCTTCATCGAGGGCCGGGATCAATGGCCGTGCGAAATAGTGACAGGATCAGGGGCACCCATGAGCAGTTCGATCGATCAGTGAGGCGATTGTACGCAAGTGACCGGTGTCGGACACGACGCTTGCTTTTGCTTGCGCAGGCGAAGGTAGGTATGCGGCGTGTGTGAGACGACCGGCATTGTACGAGCTGTGCTCGCCGGCCTTCTCGAGGCAGGATAGGCCATTCGCTAGATCCGAGTGGGAGAAATATGCGTTCGTTACGCTGGTGCGTGAGCACCCCCCTTCAGCCTGTTCCGCCGGTGCTTGTGGTTGCGGTAGGAGCCGAGCCATTCGCTGTTCCATTGGCTTTGGTAACGCCGCCGCCGCCGCCTCCACGCCCACGCCGCCCACGACCAGCCCCCTTTTCCGAGGGAGTAGAGCTGGGCGCTGCCGCTCCAGTGGTCGAGCCAGCAGCGGGCGCAGGTTTCTTCTCCTTGCGCTCGAGGACTTGCACCGCCGCCTGACCGACCTGCACAGGGCTGGCGCTGATTGCCTTGACCAGGCCATCGTGCTCGGCGAAGTCAATGTACGCAAAACCCTTGCGCTTGTCGACCTCGATAAGCTTGACGGACCCAAAGACCTCGAAAGCCTGCCGCAGAGCCGTCTCCGTCGCTCCCTGAGCGCTGTTGGCGTGCTTGACAAATGCGCGTACGGCCCCCGCGCTGATCGTCGGTCCTTTTCTCTGAGAGTTGGACCCCTTGTTGCCGCCGCTCTTGGAGGCGTTGGTGGAGGGTGTCGAAGGCGACTTGCCGTTGGGGGCCGCCTTTGGGGTCGAGCGCGCATCCGCAGCAGCCTGAGGGACCTCGTCGTCGCCCTTCTTTCGCAAGATTACTGGAGGATTTGTGGCCGATACTGGTGTTGCTGGAGCGTCAGTGGACTTTCCTTTCTCGACAGTCTTGACGTTGCGACCCCGGCGAGGCGTGACTTGCGATTTTGCAGCAGCTGGACTCTTTGACCGTGCGTTAGGCTGCTGGACCACAGGGACTTCAACGGGTGATGCTGGAGAGTCGCCCGCCGGAGTCGTTGAATCCTTACTTGGAGCCTTGCCATCGCCGTCGGCTTTTGCTGCGTCGTGCCGTGCCCGTCGATGGGCACTACCGGGACTGAGGCCCAAGTCACGTTGCAAGATTCTCGCCGCTGCGGCGATCCCGGCGCGACGGCTCTTTGGCGCCTCGCTGGAAGCTATGGACGAAGCTTGGCTAGGTGCGCTGCGAGGAGCCTCGGTCGGCTGCTCTGTGGGGGCCCTCTTAGTTAGAATCTTGACCGGCTCCTTGGCAGGCTTTTCCGACTTCTCGACCTTGGATTCCTTAGCCTTCTTCTTCGATGAATCGTCTTCCTTGGCGCTGCCTTTGCCTTTGGTGGCGGCGGACTTGGTGTTCTTCCCTGATGTGCTGTCCTTGGTCTTGTTCGCCTTCTTCTCCTTGAGATACTCAACAAGCGGTGTGGTCGTGATCTTATTGTCTTCCTTGGCTGCCTCGTCTGTTTCTTCGACGTCGATGCTCTCGCGCAGAGGGGCGGGGTTGGCAAGACCTTCTAGAAAAGCCATGAACTCCTGATCCTGATCAATGGTACCTTGTCGAGGATCGGTGCGGCGCCTGTTACTCGGAATCTTCTTGTAGGTAGAGAACTCAAGGCTCGGAGGGCCAATCAATGCTGGATCAGTATAGGTAGATTTGGCGTCTTCCCATTTCGCGTCGCGAACGGTCTGGCTAAGGGACATGATGTCGTCTTTTCGCACAACGTGCAAGTACGCTCGGCTGGGGCGTGAAGGCTTCGCGGGACTGGCAGTCGGCGTCAGCGTAAGGCGGGCAGATGTGAGAACGGCGAGACTGCTTACTCTGCCGTTACCTTTCCGGAACAATAGGAGAACCAATCGACTTTGCCCTTGTTCAGCTCCCACTCGGGCCCTAGGATCGAGACGAACTCGGCCTCGGTCATCCCAGGAGGAAGTCGCCGTACGACGAGTTTTTCGCCTTCGCTCTGAGCCTTAGTCCTGGATCTCTTGGCGGGCTCGCCACTCTGTGCGGACTGCGCAAAAGTTAGTCGGCACAAACGGGTGGTCCAAGTTGTCTCGATGAGCATGCCTTTGCTCCATTGCCAGGCTTGTCTCCGGAAATTCGACTTCTCGATCGTCTCTGCGCATGAGTGTCCGCACTCTGCTTGCCCTAGGTACGCTTGTTAAGGGATGGTGACGACGAGTAAGCGGATGAGTCTCACCTTGCTGGGAGGATCGCCTTGTTGACCGGTGGCCGCTGGAGGAGCGCCGTTGGTTCTACGAGACAAGACCTGCGGCGCCTGAGCGGACATTGCGCAGGCCGTTTGGTCTCTTGGCCGTTGGCACGACTGCAATACGAGACCGCGAGGTGTGCATTTGAGTGTCGTGAGTTGGATGCGCCGGCACGAGGTTTGCTTTGAGGCCGGCGAGCTGTGGTTCTTGGACTAAGGTACGAATACATGTATGAAAGTAGCTCCGACGGTATTGCCCCACCACAGTTACAGAATGCACGTCGCTCCATCCACAGCCACCAGACGGATAGATCAGTGGTTGAATGTTAGAGTGCATGCACTGAGGTTGCGTAAGTCACGTGGCCCTCTTCCCTGCAGCAGGCCCCGCGCATGGGTGTGGGTTGCGCGGATGCGCCCGAGGCTCGCCCCCAGTGCCACCAGTCAGACCGTAAGTTACCGTGCTCGTACCTGCTGCAACTTGAACGAGGCTCCGGCAGTTCGCAGAGCCAAGTCGGGCAGCTTCCAGGCCATTCGCTCAGCAACGTCTCAAGGCATCAGCAGGCTGTTGTCTATTTGTCGATGCGAACTCAGTGACATTCAGACTCTGATACCCTCAACTCGCATTACGAAACTACCGGCCGATCATCGATTTGCCCGATCCGACAGCGCTTGGCGATGCAACGACTGCAACATCCATCACGAACAAGATTCCACATCTGACGGTCGCTGAAGCATCAGAATTGTTCCATAGACAGTTTCTTCATCACCGTTCAAGGCGTGAACTATTACCCGCGACGCTCAAATCACATATCCAGTCTCTTGCGAAATGTCGTCACGCGTGCCTCGGCCAGGCCCGGCCAACCTGACTCCAAATGCCGGCCTCGACGAATGGCTGGAGGAGGCCAAGTTGTGCCATTATCTACCAGAAAGAACCATGAAAGAACTTTGCGAAAAAGTCAAAGAGATTCTTATGGAGGGTTCGTCTTCTGACACTGCTACTCCCGAAGTCCGCTCCAGCTGACACCCCGCTAGAGTCCAACATTCAGCCCGTCTGTACGCCCGTCACAGTGTGTGGCGATATTCATGGCCAATTCTACGACTTGCTTGAACTTTTCCGCGTCTCAGGCGGTATGCCAGGCGAGAATAACCTACAGCCGCCAAAGACGGCGACGAAAATCATCACGTCCGAGGCCATCGAGCCGCCGACCGAGATTACAAATCCAAAGTTGAGGAAAAAGTTACGATCCCCGTCGGTCGATACATCAAGAGCTCGTAGCACATCCAGAGCGCGCAGCACGGACCGCAGGCCGCGCAGTTTTGACGGCGAGGAAGCCAATACTTCGACGGCCTCGGCGACATCTGGTTCTAGCGGTTCGTCGTCGCAAAGCGCAGAAACGCGCTTCATATTCTTGGGAGACTTTGTCGATAGAGGCTACTTCAGCCTAGAGACTTTTACCCTGCTCATGTGTCTCAAGGCCAAGTACGTCGCAGCGGTCTACTTTTCTTGTCTGCTTGGCTGACTGATTGTGCAGGTACCCAGATCGCATCGTACTTGTTCGTGGCAATCACGAGTCTCGGCAAATTACGCAAGTTTATGGGTTTTATGAAGAATGCCAACAAAAGTACGGTAATGCCTCCGTCTGGAAGGCTTGCTGCCAAGTCTTTGACTTCCTTGTGCTCGCTGCCATAGTTGATGGCGAGGTCCTCTGCGTCCACGGTGGTTTGAGTCCTGAAATTAGAACTATCGACCAAATCCGGGTGGTTGCGCGGGCCCAGGAGATCCCTCACGAAGGTGCATTCTGTGACCTTGTATGGTCAGACCCCGAAGACGTCGAAACATGGGCAATCAGTCCTCGAGGGGCTGGCTGGTTGTTCGGCGACAAGGTGGCAAACGAATTCAACCACGTCAATGGGTTGAAGTTGATTGCACGAGCTCATCAACTGGTGAACGAAGGCTACAAGGTGAGCGCAATTGAATATCCTACGTGATCGTACGCTGACCCTCTGCAGTATCATTTTGCAGAACAATCAGTTGTGACGGTATGGTCAGCTCCCAACTATTGCTACCGGTGCGGCAACGTGGCGTCCATCATGTCCGTGGACAAAGACCTGAACCCGAAGTTCAGCATCTTCTCCGCCGTACCAGACGACCAGCGGCATGTGCCGGCGAGCAGAAGAGGACCTGGAGACTACTTTCTATAACTGCAACGGATTCAATGACTTGGGCTATTCATGTAAAGTAGCGAACGGACGAGATATCCCATGACTTGCGATATGAATGATCAACGGCATAATGGTTCTTTGGGTAGCATTAAAGATTTGGGCTTGACGAAGCAGGAATGTGAGAAGCGAATTGCACAGCCGAGATGGGGTTTCTGGGCATGCGGAAAGCGAAGGAGGATAGTCGGTATTAGAGACTGAAGCGACTTGGTTTCTCTGGGAAGACAGTGACATTGGGTAACAAAGGCAGGAAGACAGTGGAAGTGGTGATTCACGATTGTGCATTGACTTTTGTGAAACTATCGACATTGAGTTCTCTACTTCGTACGAAGTATCAACGTAGGGAATGGTACGCAAGTATTGTGTGATGTGTTGAACCAGAAGAACGACAATTGACACAGGATGGCGGAACTGCAAAGGCTGTCTGATGTCCTGGACTCTGATGATACAATGCCCGTCCCATGCACAGGGTCCACTTCTTTGCAGAGGGGCATTCACGTCAACCCTTTCGACCCAGACAGACCATGCATGACATCTTCAACTGATTCTCATACCACTCTCGAATGCCTGCTTTACCGCGCCGGCAAAATAACCCAATCCACACCGCAGTCGAGCGCTGGATCACCTCACTCAAGGTGCCCGGTAATCCTGATGGGGCTCAAACATGGCGAGAAGATCTGTTGACGAGCGCGCCGAAGCGCTTCACCATCTACGAGCCGATGGCCTTACTGCCTGCGGGTAGCTTCGCGGGCAAGCCGTGGATGTCTGAGTTAAAATGTCACGACGCGGAGACAATCGCCGCCCTGTGGTCTCTCATGTTGGAAGAGCTCTCTCGCAACGCCAAAGTGACACTGACGAACCTGGCCGTGAACGAGGGGATACCTCTGCACAGCGACGACGCAAAGGGCGAAAACATTCGCCGCAGCCCGTGCGGCTTGAGGATGCTGCACGGCGACTTTGGTCCCGGTCAGACGCAGATGGAAACCCCTACAAACAACGATTACGCCAAGGCACTATGGGCGTCGACGAAACAGAACGGCATTTTTCAGACGTGGGCGCCGCGATGGACAATGTTTAGCCGTGGCAACGTCAAGGAGAAGGCGAGACTTCTGGAGTTCCCGAGCGCCAAGGGGGAGCGAGCTGCTGTCTCGGGATCGAAGAACAGTACCTGGGCCGTGGATTTGTACGCCGGCATTGGGTACTTCGTCTTCTGCTACGCGACGCTCGGCATGCGTGTGCTCTGCTGGGAAATCAACCCCTGGAGCGTCGAGGGCCTGAGGCGAGGGGCCTGCGCGAATCGCTGGACGGTCAAGGTGGTTGGCGGGCAGGATCTGGCGCTTCCGCTCAGCGAAGTCGTGGCCGGCGGGGAGCAAATAATCGTCTTTTTGGAAGGCAACCAAGAGGCATTGCGGAGGATCCAGGAAGCGCAAGCGATTGGACTCGTCGAAGGTGTCGAGCACGTCAATTGTGGCTTCCTACCCACGAGTGAGCCTAGTTGGAAGACTGCCTGGGAGGCGACAAGCTTGGCGCCCGAGTCTTGGCTTCATTTTCACGAGAACGTCGGCGTCGTCGACATTGAGAGCAGGCGAGGGGCTGTCCAGCGTCTCGTCACGGACTGGGCGACGACAGAAGGTCTGGGCAGGGTGGCCGCGGTCGAGCACGTGGAGCTGGTCAAGACGTTTGCGCCAGGCGTATGGCACTGCGTCTTTGACATACACGTCACCAAGATCGCAAGGGAGGCTTGAAGATTTTTATATTTACACCCAGGCCGGCCCTGCAAAGGCGTGACCGCAGCACCGCGCTTCCTCCGCGGCCGCCTAACCTTGCCGACGAAACTTGGCCGGTATGTTTGCCTCGACAATGGGCTTCTTGTCCATGGCAGCCTGCTGCTCCTGAGCCTTCTCGCGGTCCTCGTGCAGCTTGAAGTGCTCAATGTCCTCCGGGTGTGTGAGGTCCTCGAGCTTGGTGTTCTCGTCGTGGTACTGGTCCCAGTGGTGCATCTCGTACTCGAACTCGGCGTCGCCGTGGTGGCCCGGCCCCGTGCCCATGTCCGGCAGCGTCTGGCCCTTTGCGATGAAGGCGAGCCACTCGGCGCGGCTGACGTTACCGTCGCCGTCGGTGTCGAGCAGGGCCATGAGATCCTTGGTGACCTGGGCCTTGCGCTCGTCGGGCATGGCCTCGTTGGACTTGTCCATGAGGCCGTACGTCCGCTGGATCTCGTCGGGCTGCCAGATGTCGTCGGCATTGTAGTCGTGCAGGGTGAAGAAGGAGTCGGCGTCCCAGGTGCTGGCATGATGCTCCTCTGCGAGCGAACGTTAGCTCTAGGTAGAACAGTCATGGAGCATGACATGAAAGACTTGCCGGCCATGTGTTTCGTCATCCAATCTGCGTTTGCATCCACAATGGGCTTCTGAGACCCGTGACCGCCGTGGGCTGCGACGAGGTTCGTCAAGGCCAAGGCGAGAGCCAGGGCCAATGGCGAGGGAATGGTGGCGCGCATGGTTATCTGGCAAGGAACGTCTAGACGTACAAAACGGCCAATTGATGCGTCTGCGCCTTCAGTATCGGATTGGATTGGTATTCAGGGGTCGACTTGTGTCCTTTACGAGTTGCAATGGAAAAAGGAAACTGGGCGGCGCAAATGCATCGTCGCATCGGAGGAAGAAGCCGACGGAGGATACGCTGGCTCAGAAAGTTTGGTTCACAATTAGACTAACCCTGAGTACCTAGAGTGACCTCAATACGATGTCGGCTACGTGGCAATGCTGCGGATGATGGGGCTCACAAGAAGTAGCTTCAATGTACCAAGTGTCGTCTTCATCACGCAGCACAATGTCGTCACTGGACACGTTGAAAACGACGGGAAAGATTTGGCTGTTCTTTGTCAGGATTCGGCAGCTAAAATCAGAGGCTAAAATGAGCCCGGGATGCGGTGGATTTTTCCCACTGCAGCATTGAAAAGCCCCACCTGCATCGGTACCTGCATTCCAGCTCCAAGAACAAGGGTGCTGTCAGAGGACACCATTCAACTCATCCACCTCCAATTGCTCTCCTCTATTCGTAGAGATTGCACGCGAAGCAAGGAACTCGATCTACGCTATCGTTTCGTCACTGGCTTATGAGACTTCATTCTCAACGCCATACAGCACTCGAAGATCGCACATTACTCACGCATTGCTGGAATACTCTAACGCGCCGCGACCAACGCACCTAGATGCCGAGCGTGTCACCGATCCTAAACCGTCGCGAGGATGAGCAGACAGACGGAACTGGCGCTGTTGTCGCTGATGCCAGCCCATGGACCTGACTTGCCGCCGTCTCTGGTTGAGCTTGCTTCATCTTTGCTGGCGCAGTCTCGGAACAGGGCGAGCACGCTCAAGGCCGATGAGGAAGTGGCCCGCCATTATGCCTGTGCCAATATAGCCTGCGAGCGGTATGCTCTGAACAATTCGATGAAGTCATCTGATACAGAGACTAATTGCCTTGTAGGCTCAAGATTTCTCTCAATCTACCGTCAATCGAGCCGAGGCCCCCAATCCCTCCTCGTATCTACAAGCGACTCTATACCCATCTAGACAACATTCTTCCCAACCCCTCAGCCACCCCTCGAGCTGCGCGTACACGAGCAACCAATCAACCTAATTCGCCTGCAACATCGTCGCGACCGTTACCGTCCAGAGGAGCACCAACTAGGGAGAGCGCTCTGGCCCAGTTCCGCAAAACTTCACAGTCGGCGCGTCAGATTCCCGCACGACCAGTCGCAAAAGCAGACATTCCGAGCCGCTCAGAATCTGGCTTGTTCTCCTGGGTCTATCCAGTCGTGCGATTTATATGTACCGAGACCGATAACAGCAAGTTTGGGCCTTCAGTACTTGCCGGCGTCGAGTTCATCAAGGCTTCCCGTGGCCAGACCCAGGACGATGATGACTGGGTGAAATGCCACGCTACGGACCTGGTCGCTGCGATATTCTTCTTTGTCCTCATGAGAGTGCGGGCGCTGACTTCTGGCGCGGCGGTCGACCGCGAGGGCTACATACCGTTGCGAAAAGAAATCATATCGCAGCTCAACCGAGCGCGCTCCGAGGTTGAGGCAAGCGATGTTGGCGAGTACGAGTTCTGGGCCGGATGGCGGAGCCTCAAATCGAAAGATTTTGACGCTGCTGTAGCGCACATCAACGAACAAGACTGGCTCAACGCAGACTGGTATGAGGGAATTGCCGACATTGTCAATACCACGCCAGAGGGCGACGCGCACACAGCGGATGTGGGAGATCGAGCGTCTGAAGACGTAATCCCGACTCGCCGCGCAGACACGATGCTTCAAGACAAGTATGACTTTTTGAGCCAAGCTCGCAGATTAGAATACAGCACGTGGAAGGTCAAGATGCTCGCAAGGATTGACCAAGCCATGAAAACCAGCTCCTGAATTTTTCCCCATGCAAAAGATACCCGACTTTTCAGATCGTTCAGTCATTTAGAATACATGCAAAGTCCCAGTTCTCTTTCCGGACTTGAATTTCATCAATGATTCAGCCGTTGAACCACGAATTACAGCGCTCGGGAAGCCTGTGTAAACGACACTATTTTACTGAGGTTTCTTGGGAGGACGGGACAAGTCAACGCCGCCGTCCGGATGCCAGTGAGCGGCAGCTGTCTTGTTGTTGTTGTAGTTGGCAGACGGCTCAATGGCAATCATGATCCAGGTCAGGAGGCCATCCGAGGCGTCGTCTCCGAGATAGACGTACTTCATGAAGGGGTCGTATTCAGGAGTCGCCTCGTCAGCAGCCCACTGATCGTCGGCGTTGGGCGTGAAAGGTTGCTTGTTCAAGGTATAGGGGAAATGACTTTCGACGTCCCTGATGAGGGCCTCGTCAAAGTAAGTCTGACCGATGTGCTGAACGGTGCCGCCTTCAAAAGTACCATTCGGCAACACCGTGGCGCCACAGGTCGACATGACGTGGAAGTGCGTCGGGCGACCGATGTAGTGGCCTGGGAAGATTGTGTCGAACTGGACGACACCCTCGTCGTCTGTGAGCTGGACGCCGCGACCAAAGGTTGTGTCGAGACCTCCTTGGCCCTTGGCAGTGACGCCCGAGTACACGCCTGTTGCGTTGGCATGCCAAATGTCAATAACTAGATCGGGCACAGGGTCGCAGGTGTTGATGTCGATGAATTGAAACTCGATGTGCGTGGGCACACCCTCTTGACAGTCAGTCAGGTCGGTCCGGATGAGCTCGCCCTCGACATAATAGGGGCCAATGATGGTCTCTGGGACAAGAGCGCAGGTCGAGTTTGAACCAAAAAGGATATCTGCGGGAGTACCGAGGTTGAAGCCTGCAGAGGTGAGGTCATGAGACTGAGCTGCCCACTTGGCAAAGGACTCCTTGTCTCCGCGGCGTTGAATGGCTGCGGCAAGAGTTAACGATAATGTTTTCTAACAACGGTCTTGAGGGGGTTTCCATATCCATACTGTTCTCTAAACCGCGCTTTTTGCGCAGTTCCTGCGCCTTGGAAGCTCGACGAGCAGCCGCGCGAGACCTTAGGGCTACGCTTTCAGGGGAATAGATGCACTTCTCCATGGCACGCTTGGAATGCGCTACAACCCGACTCCGCGTCTCGAGAGCGGCACGGATGGCATCCGGGGACTCTGGGTGGCCGAGGACGCGCGCCGATAGGGCCAGCAGCGCGGCGAGAATCGATAGTCTCGCCATGGTTCAGGGCGGACAGCTTGCGCGGCCGAAGCTGCCGAAGCTAGGAGGAAGGGTGTTGAAGAGAATCCAAGACCTTGATGTCTCAAACGGAAGGGGGGGAGTGGTCCTTTGGAATGTTTCGAGGATATATGCCGTTTGTGGAAGACTAGGGGAACAGAGACACGAGAGAGTGAGAAAGAGAGAGAGGGTTCTGATAGCCTTCGAGAGGAAATGTTACGGCGGGAATTCCGAGACGAGCCAGGCGGGTCTTTATACTTGGCTCTGGGGACGTGGATGGCCCCCTCTCGGTGAGGATGGGTGAAGGAATTGGGGAATGACACAGCGCGGCGAGGGTCTGTTGATCGGGATGGGTAGGATCGGCCGGGGCTATCTCCCGCGATCCAGAACATGGTCGTCTGGACGGGGGACCGCAAACTTCTCTGAGTGATGTCGGCCGCAGAGCATTGACGCACCTCGTCGTGCGTGGCCTCTTTTCTTCGTTGTCACGTACTGTTCTGTTTCTCACTCGCCTCCATCCGCCGCCGCCGCCCCGCTCGTCCTGCTTCTGCCTCGTGCCGTGGACACTTGATCCCTCCCTCCCTCCATGCTGTACCTACAGAATTTGCGGTGCGTGCGTGCGTCGAACGGTATCCCACAAAATATCGTTGCAGCACAGCACATGTGCGGTGCTCTGCGCGATGCCCTGGTTTGTCCGGATCCATCTCCCGGCATGTGAGGCCGGCGTTGGCGATGGCCTCCACTTACACATACAGGAACACTGTACCGTACATAGCAAGCCATCGTATGTACATACTGCCAGGATCATCCTGTCATCGTCAATGGTCTGTTCTTCTTTTGCAAAGTATCGACCAAAAGATGTAGAACGGGTCAAAGGAGGAAGGCGGGGCCGGCCGTTTGAGCATTCATCCGGTTCAGACCCCCCCTTTTCAGTTGCTATACTGTTACGGTACAGGATGGGAGAAGAAGCCTGGCAACTCCACTGAGTGAAGTCCAGGTGTGGTGGGGTTACGTATCCGCGATCCGTCGTCACTTTTCCCCTGTTGCTTGTTTACTCTAGATGTCGACTTGTGCCGTAACCTAGGTAGGTCTTCCGTCACGGTGATCAAGGAGGATGGGGGAAGAGAAGGACGATGGGAATGTCCGCTTACAAAGATGCCCCCAAATACGCAGATGTTGCACTGCTACAGTACGCATGGAAAGAAAAGAGTGGAGAGACGAGGAGGACGAAGGAAAGCACTTCTGGTGATGCCGCTCCACTGTTACTCTATCATCTTGGCCATCCTCAATGTGCCGGCTTTCCCTGCCCACCTGTCCTACAGGACATCATCGACTCTTGGATATTTCTTGATCAGTCAGTTGTCGGTTATCCCGCCGGGCTAATGGTCGATGCATAGTGTACATAGGTGGCCATGGTGTGGGAAGAAAAATGCCTAAATTCGTAGAGGTGGCGAGCAGGACCAATGGCGAGTGTGAGAGGGTGAGTCTCGCCTTTCGCCTCTCTTTGGAATCACCAAGTTACTTTGCTACCTACCTACCTACATTGAGGGATCTTTACGACTCCGGATGTGGGAGGAGAGAAGGGTGATGCCAGATGCACGAGACTCGACTCACTGCTACTGCTACAGTATTGTACTGTGTGCCTGGACTTGGAAGATTTGCTGAAAAATGTGTCGTTATGTTTCTGACCGTCACGCTCAGATCGCGGTGATGCTGCATCGTGTACCAAGTAATTGGGGAGCTTTCCCCGGGAACCGCTGGCAAGACGACGGACATTATGCATCTAGCGCGCGGGAAACCAAGGACTCGGAAGACGAACAGAGAATGCTTCCGTACTTCCTATTCGAGCGTCTTGGTATTTGACGTGCATCCTGCATGGGCGCGCAAAGCATATTGCAGTATGTAACTTACTGTATGTATAGTGTGCAGTGCAGGTGCAGGTGCAGTTGCAGCTGCAGCGGCCAACGAACGATAGCTAAATACCACGTCGGGAATGCGGAGGCCGGGCGCGGAAGAAAGACAGAAAGCACCCTTTCTGCCCGATCGCATTGCATCGAGGTGTTCGACGAGAATGGGCGAGGGGAGATTAACCAGCCCACTTTCTCGGCTGCGTTGCGAAGCGATAGCCGTACCTCCCAAGGTAGGCTTTCAATTGCCAGGAGACTGTGGCTGAGGTTTCCTTCGGGATCATCCTCCCTCTCACTCCGCCCTGAGCTCCGTGATCTTCAAACGCCGCGCAGGGATCGTGGGGGAGGGGCTGGCCCCATGGGGACAAGAGACGGGAGACGGACGTTTGAAGAGACTTGAACAGGTTCCCAAGATGTCTAGTTGCCTGAACACGGACTCTTACGAGGGGGAAGGGGGTGGGGGAGCCGCGCAAGCTGTGGGTTTGAATCTCCCACATCCTTAAAGAGGGGCTGGGATGCCGAAAGCCAAAGAGACGACGGGTATTATGAACCCTCTCTTTTTTTGTCGACACGTCTATTTGCCGCGCGGGTGTGACGACATTTCACTGTCAAGTACTGTACGTATACGGATACTCTGCCCTCTATCGCAAAGTCACACGGCACATACGACATGATCCCATCAACGCCATGCAGACAACCTGTGTGATGCGCAGCCAGGCACTCGTATGGATTCTGCTGCACTTATTCGTACTCAAGGTGATATCGCCGGTGCGACCTGCCCTTCGCGGAAGTCGAGTACTTGTATTCGTACGAATAACCTGATCCCCGGATTGCGTCGGCCAGCCTCCTCTCGTCAAGTATTACCTCGGGATTCAGGGGATCGGGGACCAGCCCAGGTCTGCACCGGTATGTAACACATGCATACAGTAGAGCTTCCATGTCTCTTTGGTTCTCTTGACCACGGTTCTCGCCTGTACTCGTAAACGCCCCCATTGGTCGATGAGCATTTCGTAATGTCGTCGCGATAAGATCCCTGATATCAGACGACAGTGTCCAGCCTTGTCCGAATAGCTACCGATAACCAGGATGCCAATAATATCCGACTCGACCTGTCAGGCTGTGTTGTTCACATGGGTCAAATAACCCGCATGAGCAATTCCTTTCATATACTGTATATAACCTTCAAGCCCTACGCCAACTTGGACGGCACGTGGGGATGGCCAGCACTCAGCCCTCCGTCGACGGCCCAAGCCTGACCGTTGACGTAGCTGCTTTCGTCACTCCCGAGAAAGAGGGCGACTCGGGCAATTTCATCGGCGTGGCCTCCACGCTTCATCGGGTTCAACTGCCCAATCTTACCGACCGTGCCACGCGCACGCGCGGCTTCCCAGACCGGCGCCGTCATGCCAGTTTCGATGATGCCCGGACAGACGGCATTGATGCGGATACCGGTCCCGGCAAGTTGGTACGCTATCGTCTGGACGAGAGAGATGACGGCCGCCTTGGAAGCCGAATAAGGGGTCGAGCCGGCGTTGGAGCGAATGCCTGCCACCGAGGCTGTGCCGATGATGCTGCCCCCTGATACGGGCTTTTCAGCAGACGTTTTCATCATGGCAGGGGCTGCGTGCTTGGCAGCCAGGAACACGCTGTGGCGTCGTCATCAAGTTAGCTGAAATCCTCTGCCATGTACGACCGCAGGCCAGGTCGTTGGTGTCGGCGAGGAGAAGGATCCGGCGCACCTCAGCGTATTTGTCCGAAGGACGGACATGAACTCGTCGTCCCCAAACTGAGTAAAGGGGACAGTCTTGCCCGTGACGCCGGCGTTGGCGAAGAGGACGTCGAGCCTGCCGTAGCGCTGCACGGCATCGTCAACGACGGCCTTGACCTGCGCCTCGTCGGCGGCGTCAAACTGGCGTGCGTGCACATGGACCGAGGGAAAGGTCTCGGATATCTCCTTCTTGTGAGACTCGAGATGGCTGCCGTCGTAGTCGCACAGGTAGACGGCTCGCGCGCCGCTCTCGGCGAATTGGTGAGCCGTTGCGCGGCCAATGCCCAGGGGAGAGTTGGCGCCTTGATTGGGCGGTTCGTATCAGCCGCGACAGACGGAGCCTTCTAGGGCAGTCGGGACGAAAACCTACCGGTGATGATGACGACCTTGCCCCGAGCTCGTGGTTCGCTGGACCCCGGGGCAATCTTGTGGACCGGGGGAATCCCAGGGGGCTTGGAGTCTTGATCAGGCATGACGGCGGTGGAGGAGAGAGAGTGAGTGAGTAAGGTAGTGAGTGGACTTTGGAAGTTGACGATTGCCTGTCAGCCAAGTGCGGGGAGCCGATTGATACGAAGTGTCAAGAAAGGTTATGTCCTCAGCTCAAGCTGCTTACGACGTCGTTTCCAAAGTGAGTCTACACCAAGCGTTTCATCTGGATTGAAGCAACCACGATGTATGGCTCGCGGCTCGTGGATGCAAAAGTTGGTGTTTGAGCCGCTTGCGTGGCATATTCGGAGCCGAGGTTCGCGGCAAGAGCGTCCAGCGGGGTACTAGCTACCCCCACCGAACCCCGGAGGTGGACTGTGGACCAAGTTCCGGTGACGGAGTGCCGAACACCGGTGCGTGGGATCCACCATCATCTCCACTATTTCCCACAACGGCGGCGGAAGGAGCCCCTCGAGAATGCTTCAACATGCCCCGCAATCGGCCGAGAGAAGACGTCCGCCTCGGTCTGAGGAAGGTGCGGCAAGCAACGTCAATCGTCCCCCAACGCGTAGCATCGCGATCCTTGAAGCACCACCAAGGCCAAATTAACGCAACATCAAGACGCGTCCACCCAGCATCACATCTCCACAGAGCTCACCATAGCGCAAACAATACTCAATGGGGATCCGATCGGAGCCAACGTACTGTACCGCGCTGCCCCGTGGCACAGCTTCCCGGACCGTTCAGACAACACACGGTCAACACGTTCGTTCCTTGCAGGCACGCGCATGGCACGCTTTTCAAGGATGACAGCATCAGCCCGGACCCTGTCACACACCCCTGGCCGAGGGCCGTTTTGAACAACGCAGGGCTGGCAACGCTACCGAGCACCGACCTCATCTCCCGCGATATTTCTTTTTTCCTTCTGCCAGCAACTTGCAGTGTTTTCCCGCCATCACCGCCATGCACGTTGACCCGTCGCGTTCCTCTCAGCCATCCTGCTTCGTTGAACCATCCCCCCCCCCCCCCTCCCCCCGCCCCCCCCCCCCCCCCCCCCCCCCCCCCCCCCTCCCCCTTGCCCCCTCCCGTTCCCCCCAGCCCTCCCGCTTCGTTGAACCCCCCCCCCCCCCCCCTTCCGGCACGAGCCTCCATGCTCCGTCAAAGCTTAGCGCTTGGGGTCCGGCAGAGACAGCAGTTTTCCAATGCTTCCAATTATTTGTTTCCGAGGGGCTGAGCCGCGGGTGCCTCGCGTGTTGCACACCGAGCCCGCCCGGCAGCCACGGCGACTGGACGCGGAAAGTATGCCAAGCGGCCAAGCGAGTGAAGAGGGCTCGAGGTTCCGGGTGCTCCCTGGTTGGAAAGGCATGTCAGACGGCGGCCAAGGGGGTGATGGATCGCACGGCAGTCCAGGAATCGCAAGATTGTGATATACCTCGCATGGCTGGGCGACTAGAGATGCGAGCCACCAGAGCCAGCTGCTCCTTTTTCTTCCTTCCTTTCGCAGGCAGCTGCCCGCCCCCCTGGGCTCGGCACCACACTCGATGCGAGGACCCGGCCTGCACGGCTCCCAGACCCTTGCTCCGCTTCGCCCTGTGCCGCCGCTCATAACGCGTGCTTCCACCTGGCACCGGATCAGCGCACGTCCGGTCGCCTCTGCTCGACCTCACCGTCCACTCCTTGAGCACCCTGCCACCGCCCCCCCGGAGGCCAAGGTCGTCGGCAGCGGCGCCCTGCAGCGCCAGTGTAACGGCCCGCTCCTCGCCCCGAGTCCGTTCTCACACCGCAGCAGACTTGTCGCCCGTCTACTTGCTTTTCTTTCGCCCTGCGGCTCCTTCACTGTCCGTCCGCCACTTCTCGTCACCGACGATGCTGCAGTGCCATGGATCTGATGTGGATGGAGTATTGGGGATGCCCTCCCTCACTCTGAGGACTCTGTCTCTCCTGGATTCTTCACACACGCCGTGAAACTCTTGTTTCAACTCGACTTCGTCCAATCTCACTCAATCATTCTTCTACTGTCTCAACCATCACGACCGGCTCAATTTCTCATGAGTAACGCCTGGTGTCTCTCTCAGAGCAACGGCTCTCCGACGGCGGGAGCAACTGACGCTCAAGTATGCATCTTGGGATGTCGACAAGAATTCCTCCAAGCTCTTGCTCCGACCAATGGAGCCATTCCCAGTATCTGCGAGGCTCTTTCCGGTCAATCCAACCAGATCGTCAGTGAATCTATTCGCAACCTCTATTGCTGTGACTCCAGAGCCTGCGGAGTCGACATCCTCAACGACAAAGATCAAGATCGTATGTAATTCCAGCTAGACATAATGACCAAAGCTAATTGATATACCAGCCAACGTTCAATGGATCACCAGTTCATGTCAGAGGTGATTATCCTTTGAGAATCCCGCTTGACCTTGAAAGCTTACCCGTTTATCAGCATCGGATACCATGACATCGTCATCCCGGCACCGCCAAACACAAAAACAGGATGTGAATGTGCTTCTTCCTCCCCGTCACACACCACAGCTGCAATCAGATTGCCAAGTGCCACATTGGATCCCACGCCGACTCATTCATCTGAGCCGTCGCAGACGTTAACCGGAGATATGCAAGGACCGAGCCTGACCGATGCTTCGTTGTTTGGCTTTCCATCACACTCCACTACGCAAACTCCTTCAACCACGGTCTTCCTCTCTACCAGTGCGCCGTCCTCGACCATCACAGACGCTAATTCAGGATACACCGAAATTCAGCACAGCGCTTCTCACAAACCTTCCCTCACCGTCGCTGTCACGGCGGCTTTATGCTCATTTGCGGGTGTAGCTCTGATAATCGCCCTTGCTGTATGGTACCTGCGCAGACGTCGGTCGCGCACGCACTCGACCATTCACAGCCGCTCTCAAAGCCAGGATGATCTTCCCGTGCCCGGCTCACCGACACCACTCGTCTCGCGGATCGGCTCACCCACGAGCCCCGAGGACTCAATACTCATACCGCCGCGTCGCCTCCGGGAAAGAAAGCTCCTTGTTATGAAGGCGAGCCGCTCTCACGCACGTCAGATGCAAGAGCATGAATGGCTCGAACGTCCGGGCCTATATAATCACTCTTCGCCTGCTGGCTCGACTGAGAGAATACTTCCGTGTCAGATCCCATTCGTGAGCAAAGAAGCCGGAGACCGCTCTCTCAGCAAACGAACCACGTTCGGGCACGAGCTTCCACCAAAGGAGCCCAAAGCACCAAACAAGGAGCTGCAAACATTGGCAACCTCAAATGCTGCATCCTCGCAGGTGGAAAAATCATCGGCGTCGGATGCAGAGAGAGTAGCTATCACACACGCAGGTCCTCGCCGATTCCATCTGCCGTCACAAGTTTCTGGCCTCGTCCGCCCTGGGCCTCCGCCAGAAAAGAAATTGCCTGCGACGCCAAGTGATGTATATCAAGGACTTTCAACCATGCCCATGAGACGTTACGGCGGGCCTGGCCCCGGCCCCGGCGATGCCACACGGTCCACGCGACAGAGTGGCCCGACTGTGGATCTTGGCAGGTCCTTCGGGTCAATGAGGGAGCACCTCGTCAGGCCGCCACCTATCCGACTCGAGCCCGTGCAGGAGGATGCCAAGGCCTTTCCATCATCCCCTGGAAGCCCCGTGATTGGAGAAGGCGAGTTGGAAAGACTAGGCGGGTCGTATAAATGACTTTCATGCGGCCATTATCACGACGATCAAAGGTGACTGTGAAGCGCGGCGTTGAGGGGACTCACGAGCATGCCCTGTGCGTACGGCATGATGAACGACAAGGTACTGGTATAACGATTGGATTGGATTTACGATGATGATATACCCCAAAGCATCGGAAGGTGGGAGCGCATGGAGACGTTGGTCAGGTGTATGAGAGCTGGCCTCTCTTTCAAATGATCAAGCCACTACACGGGACCTCGGCATCTTTGACGCTGAGCACGACCGTGCTGATACGAAGTGGCGCGCCATACCTCGAGGTGTTTGACGCTACAAATGAGAGAACCTGCACGCCAGGAGAGGGATGATTTACGGCTGCGAATGTATACAAATGGGCTGCGGCGAGCCGCTGTCGTGAAGCATGAAGGAGCAGCTGATACTATGGTGCAATCTAATATTAATGAATTGAACAAAGACACCCAGTCCCTTGGTATGCACCTTTTGCACTGCCATCGAAGTAATAATGCTTTATTTAGGAACCAGGTAATTCCTAACCTAGCGACCGAGGGTGCAGCTCCCAAACCACTGGATAGATTGCTATGTCGAGTCCCCTGACGCTTCTATTGAGTTTGTTCCACTATATACGGTGCGCCCAGTTTGTTGATATAGGCCAGCCAGGTGGCAAATACTCGCGGGTGAGCTCTCCCGAAATCCTTCCATCTTCTCCTTTCCACAACCAACCAGCCTTCGGCCCGCCTAGTCCTGCCTTGTATGTGTGTGTGTGTGTGCATTACAAGACCTTCAGAGTTTCCCGATGCGCAGCCTGAGCCCTAACCAGTGTCTCATTGACTCGATCTCGGAACGCCGCGTCCATCTCACCCTCGTTTGCCGCGCCATCTCGACGCACAATGTCCAATGTTTCTCGGATCTGGGTAAAGGTGGAGTCGACGATGCGGCTAATGTTGTCTTGCATCTCAACAGCAAGTTGGCGGAAACTGCGCCGCCATTCGCGCATCAGGTCGGTGAATAGTCGGTCCTGGGCGAGTCGTCGGCGGATGATATCCTTGCGACGACGGTGACTGCCCCCTCCTGCACGGCAGCCATTCACGTATCAGTGAAAAGTGCTGACGGGGCATATATGAGGTCCTCGTGGACAATGTGTAGATCAGGGGAACAGCATCTGGGAGCGCTTACCATACTCGAGGTTGCAGTTTCGATAAGAGTCTTCCATGGCCTGTCCTATAAAGGATGTCCTGATGCCGGTCAAGGCGTCCGTCTTCAACGATCTACGTGATTGTAGGCCGAGTCAGTTTACCGAAAACAAGCTCCCGAAAGACACTTTCAGTCCATGTATGCCCTAGGCTGCAAGTTACGTACTGCACTTTTTCGTCGAAGTCCACGTAGGCTTGCTCCAGGTCGCTCATCGCCAAGTCTAGGCGGTTTTCAAGAGCTTGCTGAAGTGGGAGCACCACGTCCCAAAGAGCATCGGGTTGTTCCTCTAGTACATTTGGGTTAGCCAGGGTTACATGTACGAGTTGGCTGTGCAAACCGCGTCAAGACCGACAAGTCGTCAAATCTCAAGGCATAGCCGTAAGGAAACGGCGTCGTAGAAAGAAGTTGGACTTGCCCAAATGTGACATTGCTCTAGCAAGCACGTGTTCGATGATGCCAATGATGGCTCCGTGATGGTTTCTCATGGTTGTGCGCACAGCGTTCCAAGGTGCGGTGGCATCTTGAACCATGCCTTGGATGATTTCTTCGTTCCAGTTGCGTCGTCCTGCGGCCAAGGTATGATGTGTGCCGTAATTCCTACAAAACGCGGCATATGTTGCTAGAAGAAGATTAGCCCACCTCACTCTCTATATGTAATTCCGCTCATGGTATTCAGCGGCGAAGCCATTGTTTGCCTACCTTGATGCCACTACTGAGCATTAGTAGACTTGTCTGCCGCACAATGAAAGCGACGATACGATGCTTACCGAATCCCAATCCCATCCAGCATTCTGAGCTGCCTGACTCCAGTGCAGCGTATCGCGGGCTTTTTGATCCAGTCAGTCTCTCACTTCACTCTCGTGCTGAGCATGGATGCTTTTGTCGTCGGCGTACGATTGTAAATTTGCTCGTCAAAGCATACTTTCGCGACCCTCGCCGCCGTCTGGGCAGCAGAAGTGCGTGACAGTAGTTTCTACTTGCTTCCATCAGCCACGCAATGCAGCGAAGGAGAGGGGGCAACGAAGCATCAGGTAGGTAGGTAGAGAGAGAGAGAGAGAGAGCTTACTCGTCTCAGCCGGGCCTCTATGGTGTCCAGAGCGCTGCAAAGCTCCTGCCTCATCTCCAAGTTGGCGCTTCGCGTTCCAGACTGAATCCAGAGCTGAAGCTGAGCGAGCAACGCCGGCACTCTATGCCTCATGTAGTCTGTCGCAGCAAGTTGCTGGCTGGAGGACACGATCCCGATGCAGTGGCGCCGTACGGCCATGATCCTGCTCAGATGGAGGTAGGGCAGGGCATCGTCGCTCGCCTTTTCGCGGTTAGCCCAGTAGAGTTTGTTGCTGACGCAGAAGACTGCGACTTGGCCGGTAGGCGCCGAAGGGCCATATCTGTCAACCAGCGACTGCGTCACGTCGTCGTTGCGGGTTTCGATGATGTATCTTGTCAACCTGACAAAGTCAGCCATGTTAGTACGTAAACTGCAGAGGAGTGTGAAAGTTTGCGTATGTCGAGGATCGAAGCGGAGCAAAAGGAGTTACCACTGACTCGAAATCTGCCTGATCCTTGCGTCTTCTGTAATGAACGTAGTGTTAGAACAAAGAACAAAAAGTCTTACAAGAGCATGCTGAAGATGCGGCTTTGAAAGACAAATACTAACACAGCTTGGAACTTCTCCCGGTTCAGTTGGTTGAGCTCATCTTGCTCGCCTAAAGAGAGCGTTGGCTTCGATAACAGATCCAAGATATCCTCTTCGATGCTATTGCAGTCTGTGGTCTCAACGTCTAGAGTTGTCATTCGGCGTCGAATCTGCTGCGCTGCTTCACCCTGGTAGTCTTTACGCGCCTCCTCTGCCTCGCGAATCTAGGTAATCGAACCATTCGGGTAATCATCAGCGCAGGCCCTCAAAGCAAAGCGTGCCATAGACTACCCGCTTTAGAAGGTACAGTACGGAATACACACGTCAGATTTGGTGCAGATGATGCCGACCCGGGAAAGACAAGCGGGCCGGGCAAGGTCAAACACGTCTTTGACTCCTTGGTCAGTCGTGGCCCTGTCGATATTGCATGTCACGAAGATCTCATCGCAGTGGCGAAGGAATCGTTCCGTGACATTCCTACGAGCCGAGTTCAGATCGCGGAGTCCTGTATAGAGAAAATTTCAAGTTAGAACTACGATTTTGACGTGATATGATATCCCGACGATATATCTACGGGTTAGGGTAGCATACCTGGTAAGTCGACCAAAACGAGGCCCTTGCTCAAAATGTGAGCGTTGATAAACACCCTAAAGTTGGCTCGTTAGTGGCTTGCCTCTCTGCTTGACATACTTCGTACCCTTTGGGGAAACTGACTTTATCTTGCGGATACAGGGCCATAGTGAGGGTTGATTGGACGCTGGCTGATCCGACGAGAGCCTCGCTAACAAGGCCGAGCAGCTCTCCACCGTAAGTCCGGGTCTTGGGGCCTCTGACTCGGACCGGAACAGAGTCTCTGTCCATCTTCCCAGCCTCTCGAGTACACTCGCCTCTGAGTTGCCGAGGAGAAAAGCCTCGTCTGTTAGACTTCCACGGAACATGGACCGGAAGGTGTCGATCGCTAAACCTGCGTTCTTCTCAAGTTGATCCAATATCTCGGCATCCGTGTTACTCACCTCGTCGCTCGGCATTAAATGGAATTGTCGATAGGCGTGAAGCATATTCTCCACTTGCTCTCTGAGCTCGTCCATACCGAATAGTTCCACCTGAACGGTAAGGGTTTGAGACTGGTGAAAGTGATATTCCGTCGCTACGCAGGTACACGCCGTTCCAGAGCTACTCTATCGTACTGGTCAGAACGGTGATTTTTACTGGAATGATTGGATTGGTGCTTTGTACCGCTCTCGCAAGGTCTTTGACGTCGAGCAACGAGTTGAGCAGACTGCTTTTGCCTAGTAATACTTTGAGCGAACCGCGATACGGTTTTTTGTCCATTTACCTCATGTCAGGTCAGGAACCAGGTCAAGGAAGGAAAACCTACCGGTCCCAGAATCTCCCACAAACGCCACTGTCCTTGTGGTAGGATACTGAAACTTTGCTAAATCCCGAGCCTCGTTGCGTAGACGATGCATCACAGAATCGGGGTCGTTGTGCAAAGAGCTGCTTTCCAGTTCCGTCGTGACCTTGATCATCAACTTTTTCGTATTGCGAAACGCATCTTGGAAACGGGGCTCATTGAAGACGTCTTGCGGGGGTTCCTCATTTGCTACTTCGTGGCGGATCAACACAGAGCGTGAGCTCGAACGTCTTGCGCGAGAGCTGCGTCGCGATGTGCTTTCCCCATGTTTGTTGGCAGGCTTTTCAACCTGCAATGTTGGTCCTGGGCTCGAATCCCTCGCGGTATTGTCGATGGCAGCAACGACTGTCTTCATGCCCATTTGATCTGGGCTAGATACGCGCACCTGCTGCATGCCACGACTCAACTGTTCAGTCGGAGTCAGTCTCCGATCTTGGGTTACATATTCGTCCTCAACCCCAGACTGCGATGAATCCGGGGTGGAAAGTGTGCTCGAGGACGGGACTGGAGTCAAGGTAACTCGAGGTGCTTGGGCGTCGACACGAGGGGATTGATCCGGGCATTCGTTCAACCTCTCCGCTGGGGACAAGGAGCCCCCTTCCACGGAGGGTATTGGTACGTCAGCCATGATTTTTTAGTTGCGGTGACGCAAAGTCAGTCGTTGCTGGAGTACAATGCATCAAAGACGGAGACAAAACGAAAGCTGTTTCCGAGAAGTAGACATGTCTTTATACGCAAATGGCACAACAGCCGCGTGGCTCGGAGGTCTCCGAGCCTGTTGGTCGCGCTCAACCAAAGTACGCCTAACATCCGGCTGTGTTTCATGCAATGTAACTCCGAGCTGACGATAGGATCATGATGGGCCTATCGCCTTGTTGCTATAGCCTCCAGGACAATGCAGACTGCTATAAATGGCTTTTAAAGCTGCAGGATGCTGAACGGAGTTGCTTAAACGAAATAGCAGTGGGATAACCAGTACGGATAGTGGGACTATACGAGAGGCAATATACCTATACCCAGCTTATTACGTTAAAGATACAAGTTACTCCATAGATATAAACTTAGCTATCTTGTTATGAGAGGACCGCCCTTTTGCGCAACTTTAATAGTCATCATCATGTCGTTATTCCTTTGCAATGAGGTGATCACGACGAGGCTCGACAGCTTCCGGGACGACCTCCCCTCAAAAGACTTCCCGCTTGCGACTAATAGGCATGCACGAAACTTTCGGCCGCAAGGGTCAAGGTTGTCAACGCAACCGTCTTGCCGGCGTCAAACAGCACATTAAGATCAGCCAGATATCTCGCGGGTCACGCTCGGTTAAGACAAAAGGAAGTCATGCATTGAAGGGTATACAACCCAAGAGATGCTAGTGGAATATACACGCGGGAGTCAAAATCCCGTTGAACGCTGTTTTTCTTCCCTGTGGCCTAGTACATCGTCGCTGCAGGGCCATGCCATCGAAAACAGCGGCCACGAACTCGTAAACCACCACAAGTAAAGTAGAATTGGCCGTGATCCAAGTAGGATCAACCATCCAAGCCCAAAGTGACACCGACCTCTACTTCGATTGAACGGCGCTTGATGCTTCACCGAAGGTATAAGTAAATGATATGCCCATCGGCAGTATCGACCCAAAAGTTGAGTCGAGAGTGTTCGAGTTTCTCCATGGCTCAGCTACCGGCACCCGCGGTTCCGGCAGAGGCCGGAGGCGCAGGACTTACCGGCGCCTGGGGCCGGGGAACACCGGCCGCGGATCCGGCAGGTGTTGGAGGCACAGGAGTGCTCGTAGGTTTAGGCCGGGGAGCACCGCTCGTAGATCCGGTAGAAGCTGGAGGAGCGGGAGTCACGGGCGGTTGAGGTCGGGGAACACCAGCCAAGCCCGGAACTTTTGGTGTTTCACGGGGACGAGGGACGACCATCGGCCCTTTCGGTACCTCGGGTCTTCCCGTGAGCTTTTCCCCTCGGATAACTTTCTCGACTTCGTCCTTGTCCAGTGTCTCGTACCGAACAAGGGCTTGTGCCAATAGGTCCAACTCTTTGCTCTTCTCAGTGAGAAGTTTCCTTACGTCCTCATACGACTTCTTCATGGTCTTTTGAACCTCAGCCTCAATGATAGAACGCGTTTCGGAGCTCAAGTCGCTATAGCGTCGACTATATTCCACCGGTCCCAAGGTATCTGACATGCCGAAATTCGCTACCATCGCGAAACTCAGGTCCGTGGCCCGCTCGAGATCCTATCCTAGGTTAGCATACAAAGGCACGTCAGTGACAAAGGGAAACCCACACTTGATACGCCCGATGTCACCTTGTCGTCACCAAAGCGCATCTCCTCGGCCATCTTTCCGCCGAGTAAAACGCGAATGTTAGACATGTACTCGGCTGCAGTGTATGAGTACTTGTCGAGTGCCGGGACAAAAGCGGTGTGACCGAGGGACGGGCCTTTCGGGAGAATGGTGACCTTGTAGAGACGATTATGCGTATCTTTATCGAACAGTTGGACAAGAGCATGACCGGCTTCGTGATAAGCCGTCATTTCCTTTTCCTTCTCGCTGACAATCATTGACTTGCGCTCGGAACCCATCATGACGCGGTCAAAGGCCCATTCAAGGTGATCCTTGGAAACGCTGCTGGCCTTTGCTCGTGATGCGCGCAGGGCAGCAATGTTGAGCATGTTCTCGAGTTCCGCGCCGGACTGTCCCGGACAGCGAGCTGCGAGGGACTCCAAGTCAACATCTGTAGCGAACTTGATCTTAGAGGCGTGGTGCTTCAGAATGGCAATGCGGCCGCGGACATCGGGCAGTGCGACGTTGATATGGCGATCGAACCGACCCGGTCTCGTCAGAGCCTTGTCGAGAAGATTGGGTAAGTTGGTCGCGCCCATGATGACGACTTTCGAATTTTGATCGAAGCCATCGAGTTCGGTGAGAAGCTGGTTAAGAGTTTGCTTCGAGTAAGCCTGGTCCTTAGGGTTGCGTTTGCCGCCAATGGCGTCAAGTTCATCAATGAAGATGATAGCTGGCTGTTTGGCCTTGGCCGCGGCAAAAAGCTCACGAACGCGCTTCGCTCCAACACCGACAAAAACTTCGTCAAATTCACTTCCGGACATGTAGAAGAAGGACACGCCAGCTTCACCGGCTACAGCCCTTGCAAGCAAGGTCTTGCCAGTTCCCGGCGGACCAACGAGGAGAACACCTTTGGGAAGTTTGGCACCGAGATCCGAGAATTTTCCAGGGTTGCGCAAGTAATCGACGACTTCTTGAAGTTCTTCTTTGGCTTCGTCGCAACCGTGAACATCTTTGAACCGCGTAGTCTGCTTCTCTGCTACCACTTGTGAGCTGCTCTTACCTCCAGGACCCCTCTTGGTAAAGCCAGACAGGTATTCGACGATGATGGTGACGAAAGCAAAAGAGAGGTAGAGGAAGACGGCGAAGATGGCGAAGAACTTGACCCAACGGAAGATGAGCATCCGTGGCGACTCTTGCACAACGACGTGTAGGGGCTCGGCCTTGGAGCTAGCAGAGCTTGGCATGTACACGGGCGCGGCAGGCATCGCAGTTCCGAAACTTGTCTGCGGGTTATTCCAGACGCCTCTAGCAAAGGCGCCCGGGCCTGGTGGGGGAGCTGTGTTGTTTGTTCCGGCATTCAGAGCGGCCAAGGCCTTCTTGTAAGCATCGTCGGTGGCAGCATTGGTAGCAAATCGTCCCGACTGATACCGCTCCACCAATATGCCGGGCATGTTGGCCCTAAGCAGGAGTTGGTAAAAGGCATTCTGCAGGCTTGCATTTCCCGGGTTCCTGTTGGCAGACTGTTCAACGGTGGCCAGCTGGTTTCGGGAAATGCCATTGGAAGTCCCGAAGTGTTGCCGTTGGGGACCGTTGATGGGGGCGCCGTTTTTGGGCTGCACGTTTGGCGGTTGTCCCATGATGCTGGTCGTGGTGCTAAAGGTTGATCGGGTCATGAAGGAGAGCATATTGGGCGTCCGCGATTGCAAGACTGATGGTCGCAATATCGGGTTGACGGCTCGCAAACCCATGCGACCCCAGCTGGACACCATGTCCAGCGCGTGGTTCCGCGCCATGGCGTTGACGTTGCGCTGTTACCAAATTATGGCAGCTTGAAAAGCTTAATATCGTATACCTAAGTGATGCTATTGGTTGGATTGAGTGACTGCTGGATGTGGCTGACAACGGTAATAAATTCTTGGTTGAATCGCCGTCATCCGGGTAACGAACGTTTCGCGTGGGCTTGCAGGAGATGCAGAACGGAAGCTTGTGCCTGGATAGCAGATGAGTGACGTTTCGTAGCGGAGACATCAGGAGGTTGACTCACCGACAGCACGATGCGGACGAGTCGGACGTCGATCGAGTGAGGTCCAAGAAAGCGCCTCGATAATACCCGATAGACACGATAGATCGAAGGCGCGGCTTCGGGAGCAGGCACGCCTACCTGAGCCGTTGTTGAGCAATCTGGTCGGCAGTTACCGGCGCCTGTGGTAGATGCACAAGCAGGCGGGGCTCAACCGAAAGGCGCGAGGCAAGATTGCAGCAGCGGCAGCAGCAGCGCGCGTCTCAAGTGTGCAGATGGACAGAGATGTTCTCGTGCAGCAGTTACGCCGCCGCGCTCATGGCTGCCGGGTGTGCGTCGTGGACAACGAGACGGCAATGTGGGTTGTTGAGGACGGAAGAGAGGTTTCCACAGGTAATTGCCACTCAACGGGCTTTGTCGCAAAGAACGACGCCATCGTCGTGCCTCTGGCTCTCCAGAAGCAGGCATCCGCCTTAGTCATCTTCTGGAAGGGTGAAGAATTGCTTCAGGGGGTGGGAAAAAAAGGAGAGGAGGTAAGATGTTCCGGTTCCGCTTCCCGTTCGGCGGAAGCGCCTGGAATTCTTCGACGCTGCTGATTGGTGCGCTGAAGGCTTGGCAAGATTGTGTGACCCGTCGAGTATGAAATCCAAATTGGTGAGAGTGAGGTGGCTGTCATTCGCCCTAGGCACAGGTTGTTAATTTCGAAGCCATCGGCCGAAGCTGAAGTGACTTGCTTTTCGATGACAACTGTTGACAGTTTGAGTCACTTTAGCAATTGAGAGACTGCAATTTTAGTTGTGTGATGACTTTGCTGTCCTGGATCAGCTATTGCGTCTCTTGATCTCTGAGACATGACCTTGGATGTACGGCAATTGGAGATGTCGTGATAGTCTTTCGCAAGTTCACCATAAGCCAAGTGCTCGAGTAAAGGAATATTGCATAAACTTTTGTTTACATACAAAACTTGTTGCTTGGTGTGTGCAGGCAGTCTTTACGACAAGCCATATCGAGGCCATGCTATCAAAGCGGCGAATCTTCAGCCACTGCGAAGAATAACCAGGCTAACTCATCTGTCCAAGTTTGGTAAAGCCAGCCCAAGGATCTCGCTGCTTCACCTCTCGCGAGTGCCGGGAACTACTTTACAAGTAACTCTGCGTAGCTCCAAAACAACATGCTAAATTCGCGGGCATGAGAAAAAACCCCGATAGCCAAAAGTCTATTATGACGAATGCCCGCTACATCCCCACGACGCTTTGAGCGACTCGTCGCACCTCTGGTCCTCGTGGGATCTTGCGTCATCGGCGGGCCCTCCGTCGATGCCGCCGCAGACTCGGCGATTGACGCGGCGGACCCCACTCCACCCGGCTTTCCCAAAACGGTCAGCTGTCAGGGCCGGAAAAGGTGGGGACTCCTACCGGGCCGGGTCCAGCTGGCGATCGGTGACGCCGCGTGTCAAGCGAATTCATGCCGTTGCGGGCCCTCCGTTTCCATGCGAAGCCATACAGGCATTGCCGTTGGAGATGGATGGCTCGGTGCATAGTAAAGCCAAAAATAACTGGTAAGGAACTCCCTAGCAGCTCACGATGGTGCGGCGACATCTACATAGACGTTGTTGGTAAATGTGCCTGCTCCGAAGGCGCCGGAGGCGAGTTGACGGGCTTAAAAACGCGGGCATTCTAGGCATGACGACATCAGAAGTGGAAAATGAGGCCTCTTAACGAGGTGAGAGCAAGAGATCCTGGATATCATCTGACCATGGGATCCATGCCAGCGACACGTTGGTGCGAGTAGGTGGCGGGCCTGGGCAGCGACGAAGCTCTGGCTTCAGCTTCCCAACTGGACTGTCGGCCACCTTCTTCCCACCAAGGCATGAAAGCCTCGAAGCCTCAAAGTCATACAGGTAAAGATATTGGATGGCCAAACTTGGACAAGGGCGTACCCTGGACTGTCGCGTAGTCAACGTGTGTCGATATCGTGACGCGCATGATTTTGGAATATCCCAAACGCAATCATGTCTAAGTCCCAAAGTCTATACCGTCCCTAATTCTCTGCACTTTGAAGTGTTCAAAGCTTCATCTTCAGTGCCAAATCACGCAATCTGCACAAGCCTCGTGGTCAGTAGATAGTTCGTAACTGCTTGCCCAGATCATCACCAGCACTGCTCGTACACACCAGCACCCATCCAAATGCTCCTGCGCCTCATCCCCATCCTCTTCCTCAAGTCGACGAGTCGGGCGCCATCCGCCTTCTTATGTACCACGGACATTGCATCTCTTCACGTTCACAAACACAGCCAGAGCAGGGGGAACTGATCCCGGCCAAAGACTAGACCAGCAGCAGCCATCGGAGATTGCATGACACTGTCTGCCGAACCATACAGTATCCTCCCCCCAAAGAGGGCATAAAGAAAGACTACCCCGTGTCACTTCAATGGAGAATACTGTGATCCCCGCCTTCGTCGTTTTCGTCTCAACGGTCGAAGGGCCCAAAACCACCAATCAAGGCATCATATTGCACGTAGCCGCCTTACCCTTTACCCCCGGTCTCCCCCTCCCCCTCGTAACCTTGCACATCGTATCCTCGTACTGTCGAGTTGAGGACTCTGTAAGTCGCCACGCCCTCGTCAAAAGGGGAGGTCTCGGCACATGGCGACAAGGGCATGGGGGAGCCGGAAGGACATGGGGCAGCGGCCGACGACGCCTCGTGGGATTCATATTGAAAAAAAAGGCGCCGATGCCTGGCCCCCCTTGTCGCATGCTCGCTTCAAGGGGTAAAAGAAATGTGCAGTATTCGTAGGGGGGGGGGGGGCATGTCCAATGCAAAAGTCTGTTCTCGCTAGACTCGCTCATCTCGCGACCGGGAGTAATTCTCGATTTCCCTGATCGGGAGTGATGAATTCGCGGGTTTCCAACCGGGAACACCTCTCGATACTTTCTGACCGGCAGTGAGCAATCTTCGTCTTCTTCTTGAGAGGGAGGATCAATGTGCTGCGTCGAAAGCGCGAGGGACGAGGTGGCGGGTAGGCGATAGGGGGAAGTCATCGGTATTGATTGTTCTCGGTTAGCAATGGCGTCCGGCAAACTCTGGCGGGCGAGAGAGAGGTGTCGTCGTCCGGATGCTACGGGACGCTTGTCTTGTGTTGCCCTCCGACCGACAGAGGAAAGACACTGTTACTTCGTCATTGGCACCGACTTAATATCGATAGAGGTAAACTCTGATACTAACTATAATCAACGTCAGAAGCGTCTGGCTGTCAACCAGGGGTCACCGTTGATCAAGAGAGACGAGATGTGAAATGTCAAGCGCATAGTATTGTCATATGCACAAGCAGGGTTATTTGTACAAGATAATATACAACTGTCGGTACATCCAAAGCCAGCACTCGCATCAACAGATAGCTCTTCAACTCGTGCGCATCATTCCAGAACATCATGAACCAACATTCAATGCGCCGACCCCCTTTTCCCTGAAACCGCCAGGATTTTTCACCACCCCATGTTCCGTGTAGCCACAAGATTGTCATGCAATCATCCATCAACTCCAGCGATGCTGTCGACCCGTTTCGTCATTTCCCAAGGCCCAGCGAGCCCACGTTGCTCATTTGGTCATCCACTGTCAATGTCTGAGGCACCAGACCGGGCATTGCACCGGTGTGTGCGAACGATTAAGAAATATAAACAATAAGGAAACAACTGCGTTTTGACGATTGTAGTCGACGTCGACTGTCAAAGGTTTTGTGGCATCCTGGTGGTGATGTGACTAGGCACTGAGGGAGACCAAGATGCCAAAAATTCCGAACGACGGAAGACCGTTATTCGAAAGTTGGATAAAATCCGCGTGTCAGATGACACTGCTTGGTGCCGTTAAACCCAAGTGGAATGTCCGCCAGTGGAACAGGGCCACTGATAAGAATAGAAGTGAGAAAGAAGGCCGCCCAATCCGGTGGCGGCGGGTGTTGTACAGTGAAAAGGATCATATCGTACAGATGGCTGTAAGCCAGTCATGGGTCGGTGTGCGTCTACATCGTCTCGATGCGGCTGCTAGGCAGTTGCATCGACGGATCGTCAAACTCAATCTTGGGCCCACCATACAGGTCGTAGACTCCAGAGCCGAAGGGAGGTAGCTGACCGATAGTAGCAACCTCAACAGGAGGCTGATACTGGTACCATGCCTCGGGCTCGCCGTGAGCTTGTTGCTGCTGAGCCTGGCCCATGGCATGGGAGTAGGAGACCATGGGATGCGACTGCTCGACGGGAGAAGTCTCGGGGAGGGCATAGGCGCCAGGCTGCTGGTGGGTGTACATGCCCTCAGGGATGGTGGGGCTGTGTCCAGGAGAGAAGCTACCAGGACTGCTACCCATAGACGTCATGCTGGTTGCGGAGTAGGGCATGTCCATGGAGGCTCTGTTGACATGTTGACGGGGAATGTAGGACTGCTGGACCGGGGCAGTGTTCATCGTGGCAATGCCAGGGTTGGCCTGCTCAATGACATAGAAGTGCTGAGGCATGCCGGGAGATCGCTGCATCATCGGCATACCAGGCTGCTGACCTTGGCCCTGATAGTGTTCCTGAGGGCCACGCTGGGCCATCTGCTGGTAGTTGTTCATCTGGAAGTCGGAGAAAGACGAAGCGCGATGCATCGGTTGGCCTTGAGCCATGGATGGGTGAGAGGCCAGGTGGCCGTGAGAAGGCCAGGACATGGTCGACTGGGTAGGGGTGGGAGGAGACTCGCCACAGTCGGACTCGGAGGTATCGTCGTCCAGCATGTCATTGGAAAGCAGACCACGCTGGTGAGATCTCCGCTGATGCTTGACCATGGTGGTCTTGCGGCAGAAGCTGCAATGCTGTTAGATTGTATATAATACGTGAGTATCAGAGAAACGAACCTCTTCAGGCAACCATCGTGGGCGCACTTGTAGGGACGCTTGCCGGTGTGAATGCGTCGGTGACGAGCGAGACTGGAAGACTAGTCGGGGTCAGCGAGGTCTGATGGGGGCTATGATGTGAAGACATACGTCGGAGAATCGCTTGCCGCAGCCAATGTGCTGGCACTGGTGAGGCTTCTCGCCGGTATGAGTCCGAATATGAACGGTGAGGGCACTGCGCTGGATGAAGCTCTTGCCGCAGCCGGGTGTGGTGCAGGTGTATGGGCGCTCGTTCGTGTGTATCCTGTAGTGTCTTTGGAGATCCGACTTGCGGTTGAAGCTCTGTGACTTTGAGTCAGTACGAATTACCCAACATAAGACGAATCAATAAAGTCTACCTTGTTGCATGAGTCCCAGTCGCACTGAAAGGGACGAGTCGTAGGCTCGTACTCAACAAGCTCGAGGAGTTCCATTGTGACGAGAGTTGCTGTGGTTGTGAAGAGGCGAGAGAGATCAAGAGACAGCTCGAGTCTACCTTGTTGGCTGATATCGACTCGGGCTGGTTATAAGAGGCGACGCGGTAGAGGGGGTTTCAAGTCAAAACAGCATGAGAACCCAAGAGATTTCTTTTCTCGCGGTTGGTTGTGGTGTATGGCGTCTGTGGTTGGGCCGATCCGAGGAAGAGGGTCTTGTGTCTGAGACAAGAAGCCGACGAGGATGGCCACGAGTGATGGATGGCGAGGGGGAAAGACACCCAAGACAGTCGGCGATGTCAGATGGTGAATGGGTATAGATGAAGGGTCGAGGTAGGAGGGGGAGGTCTGGGTTATGTAGTTTGGTAGGGAAAAGGATCGTGGAAGAGAGGGCTCAACGCCAGTGCAGGTGTGTGGTGTGCAGTGAAAAGGCAAGGTAGTAGACAGAGCTAGCTGCAAGAGAGGTTTCCTTGCGGCGCAACAAGAGTTATTTGATCGGGGCCCGAGAGCAAGGGTGGTAGAAGGGTGGGTCTGGACCAGGGGCAAGGAGGAGACCGATAGTGCTGGGGGTGTTTAAAGTGGTACGGGCTCGAGGTTCTTGATATTTTCGGGGAAGTTCCCCAAGACCCTGAAGAGTCGACCCGTCGGGCTGGTGTGGGTGCGGCAGTCGAGGGAGCGCTCGGGCGCTGTCCGGCCAGGATCTGCTACAGAATCGGCTAGATCACTCAACCCAGATATTGTTGCAACGGATATGGCGATCTCGAAACTGGGGTTCGCCTTGCGACAGTGCGGCCAGGCTAAGCTTGCCGTTCAAATAATGACTGGAGAAGAGTTTCTCGGAGACGCGAGACGGGAGTCTGCTGATGCCCCAGTTTCTTGCGAGGATAGAATATTGTCGTCGAAACCCTATTATTCCGCCTGAGTTGAACCAAAGTACTGCACTTCTTTGCAGTTCTTTATCTCGACCAAAACCAGCGGCGGCTGGGAAAAGCGAAAAATGGCAAGGAGGATAGTCTAGCGGTGGTCGGAAAATCACCCAATCGACGCTTCTTCGTCGAGACGTGCAGCCAACCTCTTCTGTAGACCCCTGACCGTGAAGGTGAAGGTCCTAGTCGCAATGGCAGGTATCGAGGATGGCGAAATGGAGGGGGGAGGGCTACCGAGATTGAGCAGTAGCGGCAAGAGGATAGCAAGGGGACAGGCAAGCGTTTGTGCGTTTCAAGACTCGGTGGGAATCTTGGGGAGGGGGCAAGAGAAAATGGGCGTGGTCGGTAGTGGTAAGTCCGTGGTGCAAGAAGCTAACAAGACGAGGCAAAGGCGATGCTATATGTATGTACATGCAGAGTCGCATACACAAGAGCACACTAACCTGCAGAGCTGAGAAGCGAGCCAATCGAGGGTGGAAAGCCACGAACGGCGTCATACCAAGTGCCCTTTTCGGGGAAGAAGAAGCAAAAGGTCACTGACGGGTGGCCGAGGCTGTCGAGGCCGCGCCGAGGATGGGGCAGGCAGACCCAGACGGGGCCGGCGGTACTCACCACAGCTGGCTGACTGAAAATGACTGAACCGTACCGTAAACTCGGCGAGTCTGGGCTGGCAGTTTGCAAAGAAATCCGCCCACCGCAGAGCCCATCAACGTGTGTGGGGAGGGACACCGAACCTCGAATAGCAGCAACGGCTAACGGATGCTACGAAGACTAGTTTACTGGAGCCCACACCAGGAGCGACGGTAAGGCAAGCGCAATACAGTACAGTGCTGCACAGCACAGCCAGAAAGGGAAAGAATGAGGTCAGGTATTATTGGAAGCACCGTTCTTCCGTACACGGCAAGGAGGGACTCTCGGAGAGAGAGAGAAGGAGAGACAGACGACGACGACGACCACCGAGGAAGGGGGGTATGGGTGTGAGTGGATGAGTGGGTGGAGATGGGGAGTACGAGAGGACGTTTCTTGTGGCGTGCTGATTTGAGAAGGACCACTGCCGCGACGCCCTCAAGGTACTGGCTGCATAGCCCGCCTGCGAGGGAGATATCCGAAGGAGCAAGAGGGCAGGGGGGTATGTCAAGCAAAATGACCACATTTGGAATGAAGGATACGTACCCCGGTCATTGCTGTACGTATCCGTATCTTGGTCTTGCCTTGCCCACCTGCCGACCGGCTTCACCTGCCGCAGCTGCAGCAAGGTGTATGTACATACGAAGCAGGAGCAGGCAGGCAGGAGGCGAGGCAGGCAGGTACCCATACCTTACCTGCCCGCATGTAAGGCACGTACCATAGATTGGCCATCCCTGTATGCTGCGCTAGACGAGCATAAGAGAAAAGAGCAAGAGCAAAGGATCAAGAGCGACACAAGACGCAACGGAGAGGTGCAATAGCACGGCCAGAGAGCAAGAGAGAGCGCTACTGTGCCTTACACTGCGGTGTGTGGGGGAGAACGTATCTAGGACCGCAAGTGGACAGGCTCAGTTGACCCCTTACAAATAAAGTAGTAGGATACAGTAAACCCCCCTGCTGTAAATATCCCCCACCCCCGAGTGACCCACCCCCAGTACTCCCGCGCTCCTCATGTTGTTTTTTTGCGTTCAAGTCGGCCATTTTGGGGGGGAAGGTGGAGACGCAGGCAGGTAGGCCTCCCAAGGCCCGGGTTTGCCGGCCGAGATACACCTGAGGAAGCCCAAAAACGTACCTGGGCTTACCGGAGAGCCGGGAGGTGCGGGTGGGCAGGCGGAGGCTCCACTGGCTCCTCGAGTACGTGCGAAGTTGGTGTCGCTGTACCGCCGCGGATACCTTGACCGTCGCCGTCACGCGGCCGGGGCGCCGTGTATTGCCCCCCCCCCCCCCCCTTCCCATCCATCAAATGGTCCCCCTCCTGCTTCCCCCGGGAGAGAGCACTCTCTGGGCCGAGTCCACGGACCGAGGTGATGGAGGGAGGACTTTCTCGGACGACGGGGGGTAAGAGAGGAGGGTGGGAGCAAAGAAGAGGTGGTTGGCGTGGACGTGGCGTGCCGACCTGGGCTGGACGCACCGAGAGATGGGTGGTGGTGGGAGGACTAAGGAAAAGAAAACGGCAGCGTACAGCACAGGACACAGCATACACAGTCGAAGTCAGTCCAGCGCGGGGCATAGCATCAGAGGAGAGTCAATGGGGATCGAAGGAGGGGGAGTGTCTGGCCGGCCGGACAGAGAGAGAGCGAGCGAGACCTGCCTCCGCCCCCCGGGCGAGACAGGCGCACGAAAAAACCCACCAAGCCAGACAAGAAAGGTAGAGACAGTGGGATAATTTTGGGGGACTACGGCGTTTCCCCCGTCCCGATTGGCCTAGCCGAGGCCGTGGGGAGGAAGACAATAAGCTTTCTGAGCTGATACTGCGACAGGCCATACTGTAGTTGTCGCTTCCAGTCACCCATACGCCCCCCAAGAGTCGCAGTTGGGCCCCAGCAGCGAGCGGTGCTACTGCGGGCTCGATGCGAGCAAGGGAGCCGCCTGGGGGGGGGGGGGTGTTTATGTTCTTGATTCTATTTTATTTTTTCCCCTTATCGTGGTTCTTGAACGTGTCTCTTGCCATGTCCGGAGGGAGTCGCCTTCTTCTTCTGTCAGCGTTCTAGAGCGTCTCGCTGGCGGCAACGAGCAAGGGAGACCGAGATTCGTAATGGATTGCCCAGACCGGAGGCGTTCTGGATGTCCTCGGTCCCAACAGCCGCGGCGGCGGATCGGTTGTTTATCCCCAAGAAGCTCGGGGGAGCTGGGATGTCTGGAGCTCTTGTTGTCGACAAGGAAGCTCGACGATGAAGGAGCCGCTTGCCGCGTGCACCGCGTTCATGTCCCCCCCTCCCTCCCCCTCCGTCTAGGAAGGACATGCTAGGCAGGCCAAGGTTTCTTGGTAGCTCGGTATGAGACGCAATGGGTTGCGCTGTATGCAGAACGATGCCGTCCCAGGAAGGGGGTGGTGGTCGTCTTGTGGTGGTGGTCTGCCTACTTGCCTGCCTTGCGCGTCTACCAACTAACATACCACCTTAGTTCTATGGTAGCTACATGATGCACTGGCTAGACCCTTTTTTTTTCCCATTGGGTGTGACACCCAGATTGGGAAGAGCAACTAAGCCCCAGTCCGTAAGTAATCTTGACGCTCAATGTGTTATCACTAGGTAAGCTGCCGGCTCTTGCGTCGATGCCGTGGCAGTTTGCCGTCGAACAGGAGGGCGACAAATTAAATAAAAAAGGGGATCTCCAAGTGCCCACAAGGCGTCATGGCCTGAATCTTGATGAATGCGACCTCGCAAGGCGCCCCGGCCTGCGGTCGCTGGAGAGGGGGGAGAGGCGTCCACCGGCGAGCTGGGTCCCGGAGGGTGGCATTGAAACCCATTCGCCGTTCAAGTCGAAATTCGCAAGCTTTCGGGGCCACGCAGGCGAGTGAAAGCTTACAAAAAAAGGTTTGGAAGGGGAATTGCAAGGATCAGGGGAGCTCGCCAGAGAAATGACAGGGGGCATCGAGTGGAGGAGGGGGGGGGGGCTGTACTGTACAGTAGGCCTTCCTAAGGTAGGCCTAATTCCTCCCCATCATTGACGGGCTGGACGAGTCCCACTTCTTGTCGGTTCCCGTTCTTGGTAAGTCACTTCAGAGTTCAATGAATTGATTTTCAGTTACAGTGATGGGAGCAGCGGTGTCGCGAGTACATGGGTGATATGGGCAAGTGGCGCGGCAGCGAGCGGTACCAGTGTCAAAGCACTGGAGGGTCAATTGTATCAATAGCAGCGTCATTTGACCCGCCAACTATTACACGGGTATTGGAGTTGCCGGCAACGCCCACCTCTTGTTTTCATTCTATCCCGAACGCAAAATACCGCGCTGCGAAGAGACTTTCAAGACAGAAAGAAAGAATTGCCGTCGGGAGGATACGGGTAAATACTAGGTTAAAAAGAGAGAGGAGGAAAGAAGAAGAAGAAAGAAGAGCACGAGCGTACAGCACTGTACCTGTAGGATGGATGGGAGAAGAAGGAAGAGGGAGAAAGAAAGATCCTCGAAATTTCGTGCGCAAAGAAGCAACAAGCGTTGCACACCTTACTTTGATGCTATGCGATGCGATGCAACGACCCTTTGCTCGCGAGTGAGATAGGAGAAGGAAGGGGGGGCCATTTCGTCTGCAGGACCGTACTGTAGTGAGTGTGAGCTACGGTCCATACTAACGATGGCCTACAGTATCGAATCGGCCAAGCTGCTCCTTGCTGCTGCTGATGCTGGCTGTCCATGACGATGCGCTACCGTACGAGGTGAAACCACTCCCCCCACTACCCAATTACCCACTTCTGATATGGAGAAGAAAGGGAACGGGAAACGGAACATAAAAATAAAAAAGATGGATACTGGCCCTCGAACTACAGCCCGGCTCAATGAGCCGACTTTTGTGTTGCACGTGGTGTAAGTAATCCTTGTCTCTCCCCCCTCCGGAAATCAACGTGACAATCACTCCGCCGACTTTCTGGTCATGACTCGAGGTTGGTCAACGTGCCACTCCCTGCGTAGAGATTGTCCATGTCCAGCTGGTCTAGGTTCGTTTGTCGCTCCCGGGACAAACTGGGGATGCGAACCTGAGGCGCATAATGCAAAAGGCAGTGTACTGTCCGTACAGTAGGCACAGTATATACTGTATGCCTAGGTCGTACTTGTCGTAGATCCAGCTCGAGGAGGGCCCGCATTCGCTCTACTGCGATGCATCGCCTGCTTGTCCCCCTCCTCCTCCACCTCTAAAGTTCCTCTTCCTCTTCCTCTAAACCCCCCCCCCCCCCCTTCGAAAGATGCGGGGTGCGGCGACGGGTCGAAAAATAGTAAAAATGAAAAAAAACCAACTTACACTGAACGGAAAAGAGGTGGTAGTGGTGGTGGTGTCTACTGCAAAGCTCTTCTCGACTTCTCCTACGTATCGTAATACCGTAAAGTGATCAAGTCATGTGCTGTGTCGAGAGAGAAAAAAAAGACGCTTGTGTGTGTACCAGTATGCGGGCCTACTCTCTCCACGGTATAGTGACGAGCCGCGCAGGCTCTTCTATCCTGGTGGTGGTGGTGGCCGTGGGATGGGGATTTGTATCCTGTTATTTTGCTGTTATGTTTTTTTTTTCTTCTTCTTTGTTTCCCACCAGTCTTGTCTCAATGCCCCCCCCCCCCCCAAAAAAAAGCTAAGCAGAATGTGTTATGCAAAAGCGCGCGGGACGAATAGACGCCCTCTCTTTTGTCCCCAATGCCTGGAGGACTCTCCGCCTGCCTATGAGAGAAAAGAGAAAAGGCGATCGCGGAAGGGAGGCAACTTGATTTGCAAGTTCCCCACGCATAGGTAAGGTACCGATACTTGCAATTTTCACTGTCCAGCGGTGCAAGACTAATGTATCTCCTCGTCCCTTTTGCTCCAGTCTCTTTCTCTCTCTCGTCTTTTCTTCCCTTACACGCAGCACCAATGCGCGCATTACGATCGATGGATGCGAGATATCAAGCTGCACTCGCGACCCCTCCACGCTCGCAAAGCTAACCAAGGGGAGAACAAAGAGAGTCTTTGGCGTGATTGCCCAGATGAGATGAAAATGGCTGGCTGGTTGGATATAGTCGAGCCATCTTGCCTTTGACATGGCAGCGTGACAACTTGAAGCTTGTGCTTGGTTTCTTCACAACACTTGGAACTTGACCTCTCTCTCCTTCGGCTGCCACGGCTCCCAAGATACACCCCTAAAGCCCGGTATACACGGCAACAAAGGGGAACAGTGACGAGGCTGTCTCGTTTCAATTGAAACATACCGTCTCTATTTTCCCGTTACCAGTTTCTCTCTCTCTCTTGTTTCTCCAATAATGATGAGATGGCTCCTCCTCCTCCTCTTCCTCCCTGCATCGTCGTCGTCGTCGTCGTCGTCAGGACCCCACCCGGGCACCCGCACTCGTTGCGTTTGATCATCTCGCGCCTAGCCGTCCGCGGGCATCTTGTACGAAACGCTTGTCCGCCCTGGGGGTGTTTTGACGTCAACGTCATCTGCGCCCCTCCCACACACACGCATACACACACATACATTAGTACAGTACACACACTAACTTGCACTGCAACACCTGCCTGCCTGCCTTACTGTGCCTTACCTGTATGCCGCTTTTCTTTGCCCTCTGCACACAAGGCACGAGGTACGTACTTGCCAATGCTGCGTAGGTACTGTAGCCTGTCTGTCCCCCCCGTCCTCCGGAGACGCAAAACGGCGCGTGGGCGAGTCCCAGCCCGGCCACCCGGATTCGCAGTGTCCCGAGCTGACCCCCACGCCCTGCCCACCTTCAACCCATCGATCCCCCAAGGCAGAATTACATACAGTACCGCATAATTTTCCCCTCCCAAATCTTCCTACCTTCAAGTTGCAATAGGAGTTTAGATTATTCGTCTCTAATCCATCGTGTCACTTCATCTGTGCCACCAGTGGGGAGGGGGTTTATCGGCCGGCGCAGGGACAAGATTGACCGTGCCCCTTATGTTATTTCCTGTCAGGGGAAAAACAAACTGAAAGGCACGGATGCAGGTACCGCCAGGCGGGAAAAACCTGATGCGGGACGAAGATGGCGGGGAGAATTGGTATGTGCAGCAACATATGTACGTGCATCAAGTGTGAAGCACGAGGTGAGGTTGACTATTGGAGAAAGTCCAGTCGAGCGTGTGATCCGGACTGGGCTCGTAAGTACTTGACAGCGGGCCGGCAAGACTTGCTCCGCCGGAAGGAAGTGCATCCATTCCTTTGATTTCAATTTACTCCCGGATCCGCCTTGAATCCCGGTATCCGGAGCCGAGTAGCGATGACTCCAGTCTCTCGCCAACCTGGACAGGCAAAACAACATGGCATCAATTATTCGAGGCATCAAGTACCGCTCCTCATAGGTACCCGCCGAGCCTCTTGCAGCCGTGAGGGTTTTCCTTCTCATCGCCCGTCCCTGGCATCGGCCATGTCTCTCTTTGCAAAAAGATTACCGCATCAGGTGCCTGCATGCATCTTGTGTCCCCTTCCACCATGCCCTCCCTACATGCAGGCCGCGACACGCAGCAGCCCAGGAAAGAAACCCCATGCCGTGGTTTGTCTATCATCGCTGCGCCGTACAGTACCGTACCGTAAGTTACCGTACCTGCCCCCCCCCCCCTGTCCGGTTCAGCGGCCGTCTGAACCCCGGCAGGCTCGGCTCTCTCTCTACAAGTCGAGCTTCCTCCTGACCCTCGTAGCAGTAACTCACTGTATCTTCCCTATCATGCCAACATGCTACGATGGGTACGCGCGAGATAGCAGAGGACTTACCTACAGTAGGTAGGTAGGTACCGTAGTCCTCTCTCAGCCGCCTCCTCCCCCGTTCGTTGCATGCCGCCATCTCTTTGTCCGCATGCCCGGGATCGCGTGTCCCTTGAGCTGCACGCAGGCCGGCCGGCCGCCGCGTTTCTGAATCGCCTGAACCTGAGTCCAGCCAGGCCCCCCCTCCCCTTTCCACCGTCCAACTCAACGACATGAACTTCCTAAAGAGTACAGTACAGTACATATCTTTTTTTCTCCTCGGTGAGAAACATGAACCTCGAGCTCTTGCTACCTACACTTACCCTTCTCAACTCATACTCCCTGTCCCCTTCTGAACGTGGCGGGCGGAATCCAGATTGCTAGTCTCTACGTAGCCTAGTCCAAATCTCAGCCTCCCCCCATCGTCACTACAACTCTAGGGCTGGGATGCACTGAGGGAACGGCGAAACGGCCAAACATCAGTCGTCCGTCTCCTTCCAATGCTCTATTCGCCCTCTAAATCGAGTTCATGTCTTGACTCGCTCCATCTCTCTCCCCCACTCTCAGGGCGCAACTTCCCGGGCTCCATATTCGCCTCCTCTCCGCAAAAAGTGTCTCCCTCCCCCGTTCGACGTGAGAATCCACTGCTGATGCACATCTGCCAGAGATACTTCGTACTTCGTAGTGACTGACAGAAACACTCGTGATGGGTCGATGCAACGGGACAAAGCGGGAACGCGATTCGTTTCCTTTTTTTTTCCGTCCACGTCCACTTGTCTCCGCGTGTCTCCTCTTTTGCCTCTTCCTCTCCTTTTTTTATTTTTATTCTTGCCTTTTTTTTTTGTGGAGTGCTCGTGGGGACCGCAAGAACTACTCTCTTGGCGTCTAGTCCAAATACTCGCTCATCTCCAAGACCTCCAGATAGAGAGAGAGACACCAGAGAAGGGAGGAGTGGGGATTTGGGACCTCAGGCAAGTCGTGTTGCGAGATGGGCCGAGGCCACGCAATCCGTAACTATCCCAACTTTACCTGTCAGTACTGGACTACTTCGTACTGCATGTATCCAGATTCAAGCCTCGCAAATCTTTGCTGTTCTTGACTGTTTAGCTTTCGTCGGGCCACATATGGCGCGACCAAGGATGTTTGGCTGTGCCTTGCCTCGCACCCCGAAAGGGTATGACCGTATAACGGGTCTCCCAGTCCCACCCAATTGGAGTAATTAGAGTCTAGCAGTACTAGGTAGACACGTGCCCATGACGCAAGCAAAGACAACTCGCCCTCCTCCTACTGTAGGTTAGGTACATGAGTTGCCAAATGTACCGGATCTGTTGCAGGAGGTACAGAGCCCCATAGGTAGCTTTCTCCAGTCTTTGGGGAGTGGTACCGAATCGGACACGAGCTCAAGGCTCCGAGATGCCCCCTCGAACCAGCAGCCGTCCCAGGCCAGGCGAGTTTTGCAGTTGTGGGGGGGGTTCAAACGGGTTCGGACGCATCTGCAGTCCTTGAAATTTCCTTCGACATCGCCTACGTTTCTCGTCTCCAGCTTCCGTCGGACGCTGCCGAATCGTGCCGACACGAATCCGTCGCCCTTGATCTTGCTGGCCCCCGGTCGTCGTAGACAAGCCCTCCAATCGCCGGCAATACGGTAGAGGGCGCCAATATCGGTAGCTGAAGATGCATAGCAAGACGAAATCGTCACGCGATTGCGTCTCCCCTCTCCCCTATGCAGGAATTTGTCATTCTCGGGCGTGTGCTCGGAGCTCGTCGAGGGCTTAGAGAGGTTTCTCAAATCAGGACCTAAGCAGCTGGAGAACTCCAAGCTACTGCACTGAGGTACTGTACGCTCCGTAGACGAGCATGCAGCTCGCGTGTAAACGAAAGCAATTCGCGCTTCCCGTCTGTCGTGGAACTTGCCATTGCCGCCGCCAATGAGCAAGTACACGACAGGGGTAGAGGCTACCCTTCCGTCTTCCTCGCTCATGCAGCGGCACTCCGTATCGGACAATGCCCCTGCCCTGTGCACACTGTAGTGACTTACGTACCAGGTCAACGATCCTGTCGCCCAGGGCCATGGCAGTCGATGAGCACGCGGAGTGACTTTGAATAAAGTCGCCGGCCCTCGTGCGAGGGAAAGCGACTCATCACCTGTCGGTCCGACCAGCGACGAGGCTGCACGGTATGGAAAGACTGTGTGCAGCCACTGATGGAAGAGACAGCAGTCACATACAGTACTGTAAGGTGACTTACTGTAGGTACTTGCTGGCATTGCGACATGCTCCGCCATCTCTCTTTCCATGCAACCAAAACGCATGGCCGTTGACTACAATGACATGGCGCGCTAATGGCCGTGAGCCACGACGCTGCAAGGGGAGGCACTCGCTTCATCGACGACTTTTCGCGGCCTGCATGTTTCTTGTCCATGACGCTCTCTGCCTAGAAATGCCTAGAAAGCTAGGCTCTTCCTGTGCCCCGTCGATGTCATCAATGTGGGTGCTGGTTCTCCTTGAGATGGCCTTTTTCCTGTAGCCACAAGCAAGGGGTAGTATCCCCCCCTTTGTAAACGCAGTGAAATGTTGTTCGGCAAGAGAGACGAGTCCCGATGCAGAGTTGCGAGGAGCCCTTCAGGCCCCTTCATCGTCACCGTCTGCAGGCACGCCGCAACGCCTTTTCCTGCCAAGTCGAATGGCTAGGGTCCGGCAGCCCGGCCAGTGGAGAGCATGTCGTGGGCGCTACGGAGGATTAACTCGACGCCTATTTGCTATCCGGCCTCGGGCTCCGGTCTCTCCGCACGCTTGAATCTCTTTCCCGGCCGATATGCGCCCACCCCCTGCTGATATTGAAGTACCTGCAAGAAGACACCCAGTGCTGTTCTTGCGACAAATTTCGTCGTATTTATCGCCCCTTTTGGCGCGGGGCCTGTCTGCTCACTGTGCAACAGAACTACCTATGGCGTGTTTCGAAGCCGACAATCCATTTCCGGAACCAGCACAGAAGCAACGATGGCCAGAGTGCACACAGGTCAAGAGTATCGATGGGTCATCACGACACCCTCGTGGAGAAGATCCGGTTTTCTTCAGGACTGCTCCTCATTCTCCGTTCGGCGCTCCCGTCGCGATGACAAAGAGTCTTGGACACCGGGTAGGCGACGCTGGAAAAGGCGTCGACTTAGGCTTCAGCCGTCGACTGCACCGCGCAGAGTCTAGTCGCCGTCCAGAGGCGCCCTTTCCTGGCCTATTCCACATTGTCGGTAGGTAGGTTTCAGTCGGGAGCTTTGTGGCCGCCAGCGCAACCTTATTGCCAGCGTCCTCTCAAGTCGCAACACTTTCCCCATGGTGCTGACGCAACTCGGCGCCGTGAGTGACGGATGGGCAGCTGGCACCATCCTGCTAGACTGGCAATACGTATGGGTCTCCATCCTTCTCGTTGTCCCCGCCTTACTCATTCGGGACGGTCGCGCGCTGCCCCGATCGACGATATCCACGACTGCCCAGAGCCAGGGTTCACCTGGTGCCAATTATCCAATATTGTCGGCATTGCTGTCGACGGCCTTGTGAGTCTACTGCGTCGCGGTGTGTTGTACGTCGGTAAATGCGCATCTCATCATCAAACCAAATGAGACCGTGTCGTAATTTCGGGTTTCTCGCTCGGCAACCAGGTGGCAATGCTTGCCGGCGAAGCTTTCAATAGATGCGTACCTTATCTCTGATGACGGAGCCAGGGAGATGGTAGGATTCGCAGAAAGGACGATCATGGGGTACTGGACCACGCCGAGCCCACTCAAATCGCGGAAGAGCCCACTTATCCTCATCTCGACCTGTGGGGGTTCACCGATGGCCGGTGTAACCGATATCCACCCCCACCGACTTTGGTCTCCTCGCGCCATCCTCCGCTAAACTTAGACTCGAAGCCAAGTATCCAAGCAATGGCGTATGCGATCCGTACGGCAAGCGAATCCAAAGACGCGCTGTATGTGGACGGATTCCTGCTCCGGCGCGCCATGTCCGCCGCAGCTGGCTCGTTCTTGAATGGCTGGCCCGCCGACTCATCCCACGCTGCCGATGCAGACATCTCTAGCCCGGCCCCGGCTTCGGCGGCGCGGAGGGCCGGGGTGACGGAACCCTGCACCCTTGTCCAGCTCCAACCCCTCCGCCCCGGGAGACGCTAGATCCGGGCGGTGGTGGCGGGCCATCACGGAGTTTGTGGCCGTTCTAGATGCCCATCCCAGGGACCAGCCAAGGACCAGCCAAGGACATCTCTCAAGGATTGGCCTTGCACGCGCCGGCCGGGATCCCGTCGGGTGTTTTCAAACGTTTCCCTGCCCTTGGCGCAGAGGGAGGAGGTATTGCGCCATCACCCACTGCCACAGCGCCCACTCGTCCGTGACCATTGCCATGTACGAGGTGCAGGTAGGTAGACGTCGGCAGCGCGATTGCACTCATGACGACGGTCCTTTGCCGGCAGACATCGAGGCCCACGTGCGCCACACCTCGCCGACGCAGCCCAGAATGGCTGTCTTAATGCCGACGAATGGCACAGCGATTGCCGCAGCTGCAGCATGGAGCCTCCATGCGGCATACATAGCACACGAGGCCGACCACGTCTGATTTTCGCCATGCTCTACTGTACAGTTAGTTAGTCTTCCAAGGAGCCAAACTAAGTTAGTAGACGGCAGGCCCAACATGGTGGCCGAGGCAAGGAGGGCAAAGGCGATGCGCTGCTGCAACTCCTACTGACTGCCTCGTCTCTCCCCCTTCTTCACCGCCACGCCGTGCGGACGGCGAGGATGCACCTTGGGGATATTTCCTTTTAGGCTGCATGTCTCCGCTGGCCGATGCTCTACTGTACTGTACTGCAATCCTTGCACGTTTTCTGTCATCCTGGGCCCCGATGTCCGTTTGCCGCCCGGTGTCGCTCGAAGAAGAAAGACATAATGAGTGGGTGGAGAAGCCGCTCGGCCAGGTGCGCGATCTTGATTGCCGTCCCTCGTGTCTCGCCTAGCTCTTCGGAGTTGAACTTCCTTTCTTTTCCCACGGCAGTCAAGAGGCTTCGGAAACATGTATGTTTCTGTAGGGGTGCAAGGTCGCCGGCCGGTTGACATGGATGAAGCTCTTTGGCTGGCGCTGGCCTGCAACAATTCAATGACCCTTGTCCATGTCTGAAGCCGGCCCGGCGCTTCCAGGGCCCTGGGCCGCGCCGATGCCTCTCGACTTATCGACGATTTTAGCATGACCTCTCGCTCATTCGTACTCTCCAGCCTGCCGGTCTCGATGTGAACCGTTGATGGATGGAATCATACTGTTCGCTCGTCTCAGTGTCACACAGCATGTTCACAAAAGGACGGCCACGTCAGCTTCAAGTTCGTTGAGCTGTGCCGTTGCTCTCAGTGACCGTAATATCCCATGGGCTTGACAACAGGGCACGGACAGGGGACGCAGCCAGCCGGCAGATCTGCAATTTACGTAACCCAGCCTCTTCCGTCGCCCTTACAGACGACAGATGTGTGAGAGAGAGCCGCATCTTCGGACGGACCGCGCGGGCCAATCTGCGGCGGCCTCCTCGACGAGAATGCTGTACATACTTCGTAGCAACCATGCCGACCCAAAGATACTCTTGTGTGACGGATTTGGTGGCAGGACGATCTGCACGTGCCTAACCATGCTGTCATGCTAAGGCTGCCTCTTATCTCTCTCAACAAAACGGTCAGGACAGTGCCGCTTGCGCACGCTAGTTCTTCTGGTAGCGGCGTATGGTGAATATCCTAGCTCAGCAGCATCGGAGACGGGGCAGCACGAGGAACGGCGCCCATGGTAGATTGGAGGAACTGCGCGTTATTACGCTTCAGGGCAATTGGGGAGTCGACTTGGTGATTGCAATGGGGCGCTGCAACGTTCGTACTGTCCTCAGGCAGCGTTGGTCAAGACTCAACCGGCCGGAGTCGAGATCCGGCGTCGGCCACTAGAGAATAATCCGGGACCTGCGTTTCAGGCGGCCCTGAGCGACCCATGGAGCAATGTGGGCACTCGCTGGTCTCCTGCGCTGCGCTTCTTAGCGGCGAGCATGGAGGTCAACAACGAGACGGCAATTGGACTTGGGCGTCGCGTCGAAAAGTCGGCATCTGTTCGCCGCGTTATTTGCAAAGAAGTGATCTGTTACATGCAGTGGTCTGAGTTGGCATGCGGTGAGACGCGCTTTGCAAGCTTAACGCTCATGAGACGGTGACTGCAAGCACCAGGGTACTGCTGGCTTCGTGCCGCTCTGTATGATTGCTTTTTCTTTGTGGTCCACTGGCGTCACCATTGTCCGCCGTTCCGTGGTCGGGCATTGTGAATGTTCTCGCCGGGAAGAACCTAGACTTCCACTTCTCTCGGGTTGTTTGTGCGCAACCAACGAACCTTGATGGGTTGATTGCCGTGGAGTCGGCGGCCTGAGCCAACGGTCCGCACTGCGCAGCACTCTCATTCTGTCAGACGGGACGACCTGCCCTGCCTAGCGGAGGGTGGAACTTGATGGACAACTTGAATGGTTTATCCTGGCTTCCAAAAGTACGACGTGCCATGTAGGACAATGCTACGGGGCGGGTGGCCGAGAGTATCATCGTTGTCGGTCGTTGCATCCTAATGCCGCGCCCCGTACCTGTTGAGGATTAACAGACACGTGCAAACACAAACGCATTGATGAAGTAACATGTGAAGGAGGACAGGGACATGGGATGGTTCGACTCTGGCAATGGAGTGACCCTGAGGGCTTCATGAGGATGGTGGCCGCCTTGAGCCATCTGCACTGGCTGGGGCGCTGCGGGACCCTTTCGACCAAAAAGGGAAGGGCCATCTATTTTCAGCACTGGCCCAGTTGCAGGGAACGGAGCTGAATCGGTTGTTCGGAGCAATTAAGCGCGACGCTGCTTGGCTATCCAGACTCCAAAACATGGGGAGCGTCAGTGGCGCCAGGATGAGCGGGCCCGTCGTCGACCTCGTACTGTATCTGTACAGCAACGGTCGCCGGCCTGCCCCCTGGTTTGAACTTTCGGCAAATGCATGCTTTTGAGTGACACAGATTGTGTGTGCCATGCGCTTCCGGGATGCGTGGCTGTTGAAGTGGAATATCGGAGCATGCATCGTGGATATGATCAATGCTCAATAGAGCCGGTCTAGTAGGGAATGGACAAGAGAATTTGATGACTGCCGTCTGGGAAGTCGCGCACGAACGCACAATGAGTGCACTAGCTCCTTCCTCAGGCACCTACGCGAATGTCCAGGCATCGATCCACCCAACTTTCATGGTCATGTGGAAAGTGGAAACTGGAAAGCAACCGCGAGATTATTACTTCGTACACACGACCCCGAAAAGTCAATCCCCCAATCATCCAAGCTCGTGCCACACCATCCCTTTTGTCGACGGCCCCTCATCTTCGTCAATCTTACCTCGATCTCCGCCTCTCTGCATCACACCCTAACCGCGGCAGGCAACAGCGGGATGCTCCAATGCAAGCTTGATGGTTCAGCACCTTGGCGATCCATTGACTGCGACGGTCGGTACCACGATGCTGCCCTTACCTGCGATGGAGAATAACCTGTTAATGGCGTCTAGAATCCCTATTAGCCCCTTGCCCATGTTTAACCCTCGGCGGCTTCTCAATCATTAGACCTACAATCGCTCCGAGAGCCAATCGCAAGGTTATCAAGAGCAATTTGCGTCAACTAAGAACGAGGAATCCTTATCTAGGTCGAACTGGTACTCGCAAGCATGTCCGATACAGGAACCTGACTTTACTCATATCCACTTCTTCAGGTCCGTTCGTTTCTCGTCCATGGTTTAGAGCGTCGCGGCATTAGCCTTGAAGGCTTCCATTTCAATTTGGTTACGCTGCAGCATGTCGGCGACTTTCTAGAGCGTGCACGGATGGTAATCCCGTGATGCAAAGTCAATGTACGTCGGCAGCACGCTTTTCGCGGGAGACCATCACGGCTCTAGCAGCCGCCTGTCGCCAGCTAGGAGCTGAAGCCGAAACATTGGCTCAAGGATAATCTCCTTGCGCCACGTGCAACTCCACGTCACAATGGCTTGGGACGGTAGCTCGGGTTCAACACGCCTTTCGCGCCACTGGCTTACTTGTTCCCGTTGGCAGTTGCCGTGAGGCACGGCCCTGTCGGCGTCTGTGTACCTTCGTTCAGTTTCCGCTTCCTCTGGCAAGTCATCCCAGTTGCCTTTCCCTCTCTTATCATCGGCCTCTCCGACTCGCTTTCCCGGGTCCGGTCCAGATGGATCAACTTGCCTAGGCTGCGGGCCGGAGACGCTAGGCAAACTTCACAGCTCGGTCCTCCACTACTGGCAGCAGGACTCGGGCGGTCTCGTTTCAGTTGTTGACTGGCCAGGTTCATTCGAACCCTATCCGAGCGGATGGCGATATTGATCAATCACTGCTTCTTTTCCTTCTAGAGCTTGAGGTCTTCCATTTGGTGGCGTCAAACTTGTCAACGGCGGGAAACTAGGCCGCAGACAAGCAGACCCTCGTCCGTGCAAGCTCTGGGCTGCTGGGAGCGCTGCCTGCTTTGCAGTATTACTCCATGTCGGCGTTGCGCCTGCAGAGATGTGCACCCCCTCCATAGACGGCAACGGCATAGTCAGACGAATCGTCAGATGAACTCAAGTACAGTACTTCCAGTTCACTTGTCGTGCTCTTCATCAAAAACGTACACACGCGACAACCAAGAATCACAAGAACCGTACAAATCAACCTTCCAGCCAAGCCTATTCGCAACAAGCAGAGAGCATCGAGTTTGGTCCTCCAATCATGGCCCTTGGAGGCGGCAGAAAACGACACATACCATTTCCTCCGTGCGTGCCGATGGGCTCACTTGACGAGGAGGGAAACGGGGCAGCTTAAGGCCCCACCTGTTCCTTGCGCACGGCCGGGGTTCATGGGACTGTGACGGGCCGGATACGAGCGACAGGAACGAAACGAAACATCAAACGTGCCAGACTTACAAGAAAGTCTCCCAGACTGCACACATCTTTTGAGTTGAGCGTCGAAACTCGCCCATCGCCAGATGATGCAGTCGGATTTCGTCTCCGTCAAGCTTGAACGACCCTGTCATTTCCTGATGGCGAAGCAATGCTTGCGTGGTGCTATCGCGGTCGACTTCGCTGCAGGCCTGGTCGTTGGGAGTGTTTCATGTCGGCGCCTTTCATGTCAGTACGGCTCATTGTCTGACCTCTATGAAGCACGATAGCATCATAAATGCCCGACTTGACAGCATCAGTGCACGCCGGCTCGCGTGAAGAATGGGTCTAATGCGAGCGCTGGGCTTGCTCCGCCATCTGCGCTCTCGGGGTTTTAGTTGCCGCCGAGCTGGTTTAGGGTCCCGGTCTCACCGTATGCATACCAAATATGCAAGCATGTCACCGATTGGCAGACAAACGGAGCGCTTGTTGCGTCCCGCTGCTACTCTTGCCTGTTCGGCATCGTGGAATTACACAGAGATACGCTTCAAAGGGCGGCAGTATGGTGGCGCCAGTTCGTCCCCCTACATAACACTAGGCGACCCCATCGACCACGTCCGGACCCGACTCAAAAGCCACGGCCGGATGATCTACAACACCACCAACAAGACGCGAAGCTCGACTTCTTTCCCTTGCCCCATGTTGGGCTGGCAGACCGTTTGGCCTGACGCCGCGAGGATTCCCAAGAGCTCGGGACCCGGGCGTCGACATCTCCGTCGACCCATCCCGGACTTATAGCATCCCCACAATCCCCATGTTATGTGGGCGAATGACCTTCTCCGGGTGCCGGCTCCCGCGCCGAGCAAGCCAATCCCGGCCCATTGGGTCACTATTTAGTGGCTTCCAATTAAGGCCAGGATGGCGTGACCCAGTGTTTGAGCTGACGGTAACCAATCGCAATCAATACCACATGCAACTGTCCCCCGCTCACACATCGGCGACCAGACTGCTATATTGGCTTTCATGATGATCAGAGGGCTCTTTCGCTCGGGAACACAGCCAAACGGCAATAAGGTTTTTAACGTTGTTCAGCTGAGCATTCTCGCCGGGCCCTCGACTTGGGACTGGATGAGGCAAAGTCTACACAAAAGGATCCCGAGTGACCGGCGAGTCTCGGCCGGCCCCTTTTCTACTGCGTTGTTCATTCGTCAGATTTGTAGCGTCTCTACGGGGCCTGGTCGTAGACGGGTTCCGCAAGGGTGATTCCGCAGGCAGCAGGCATCGCACTACACTTCGTCGAATCGATATAACATCAACTGCCCGAAAAGTGCCGGCCAACCTTTACCAAAAGCGTGCAAGTCTTTCCATCGTCGCCAGCGCTGCTAACAGGCCATGAGCCTAATGTCATCTACGTCGTCCAGCAGTCCTGGAATCCGGAGTAGGCATTCGCTACCGTTTTTTTGCTCAGCCTCATGGCTGGACTTTGTAATCATTTGAGGCGAGGCTTGTCATCACCAAGTGGCGTAACATCAACCCACTAAAGACCAAAGGTGTTTCGACGGGGGAACGTTGTGGTCCGGCCCACCAACGAATCGAGGCAGTGCTCTGTTGACTGTGATCGCATCCACTCACACAGACGAAAGCGCACGACCGGGGAACCCGGATACCCATCGTTGTGAACAAAGTCGCCTCCACGTGGAGAGTTTCTACAGTAGGAGTAGTTGATGTTCTTTCGCGCGAGCGGACCTTGCTATGCGACCTTGGTTCCCTCTCGCAGTAGTCTCGCCTTGAGCGCAACCAAGGGCTGAACCCAGCGAACGCAGTAACGACGTTTCACGTCGATAACAAAAATGCATCTGCCAGGGCGTCCTTACCCACGACAGGCACTCGAAAGGCTGTTCAAACTCTGCATCAGCCATGCCAATGTGACGTGGCGGAGAGCACTGGCATAGCGGGAGCTTCCCGCACCCTTTGTCTCAAAGGGGGACTTGATGGGATACGGCCGTGCTTTTTCCACCGTGCTCCCATGCGAAGTCCGGATTGCGATGATGCTGGAGGTACATACAGGCTGGCCGAGCTTTATCGATCCAGGCCTCATGCACTGACGCAAAGGCCAACGGATGACATGTTTGGTCTGGAAACGATGTCGACATTTGAGCGCCACCCCGAGAGAAGTGATTTGGGACGGGATCCGATACGCTGATGCATGGAGGCTCCTGAAACTGCAAAACTCTGGCAAACCACGCCAATGACACCATTGAAATTCGGCTTGATTGGCGAGCTGGCATGTAAGTTATGAGATCCCTTGCTTCTTCAGCGGCTGATGTGAGAACTTCTGTCGGGCTCACCGCTGGCGACACGCCACTTGGGTTAGGTTTGCTTCTTCCCGTTGCCTTGCTCCGTTCCGTTTGTATGCCTCCACGAGTGCTGAAATTTTTGTCACAGACATTCCCTTCCTGGAAACGATTGCCTCGTATTCCCGGTGGTTCCATGTGTGCCGAATCACTTTGCTTGGCTTCGGTTGCACCGATGTCCGCGACTTACACACTCTCCTCGTCAGTGGGTTATTTCTCATTACAGGTCAAGCAAGGGCTGGCTGATTAGGAATGCCACCGCATGTGAAAAGACTCATGATGGTCTTCCTCGATTCTGGTTCGCAAGGCATGATTGCACAACCTGCTCGCAAAGCATGGGAGCTGATTCCTGGTCAATCTAGGCCCATGACGGCGTTGCAGTCAGGTAACCATGGGTGAGAATCCATGAAGTGTGCGAATCCGACGAAACGCCACACTTCTGCGACTGGACAGGGCATGGTATCAAGTGCATCATGCCGAGCCAGGACGCGCAACGTTTACCGGGATGAGTCTCCTGAATGTCAGAAGCCACCCAGTCCTCGATGAGGGACACGCGTAGTGTCCCACGCATGCATTATTTTTCTTTCATATCAAGCAGGTCAAACATTCGCATCATGCTGCGTTTGCAGCGTCAGTGTGACTCTCGCCGTCCTCTCAAGCTGGCATGCTCTGCCGCCCATGACACCGACGAGAGCCCCAGTCCAGGCTCGATGTGCATTATTTCATCTCTCCATCACCAGATTCTGACATCATTTCCGTTTCCTGTCAATTTTATACGGCGTCACAGACTCAGCATGGTACCCAGAATTTTCTCCGGCTCGTAAGTCTCTCGGTGCCGTTTGAATCGCAGTCGCAGGCGAAGGCATGAAGCATGGATCGGCTGGGCTCTTCCCTAGCTGTTGCTTTTTCTCACGTCTGGCAAGTTTTTAGGCACGTTCTACGAAGTCGCGACTTATGGTAACCGATGCAATCCGTACGCAAGCGCGACTACTATCGCCGCTTGTACGCGAGTCCCCTGAACCCGACTTCAATTGCGCTTTGTCGGTGTGCTGCCGTGCCGCGGCGTTACGGTGAGCAGAGGCTAGTCGCCGGCCAGGTCTTCCATCCAGCCTAAAGAGCATCGCGGGCTTTCTGTTGAGTGTTCATGTTACGCCGCATAGGGCCCGACTTGCTACAGCCTTATTGTGCCACCACCTCCTGCAGGCTCCAAGGTACACTTTTCAGTCCAAGGGCGCTTGTGGAGGCACGGTCTGAGTCTGCGACTCTGGTGACATCATGAAGATGCATAACGCAGAGCGAGGCTTCTATATTGTTCCTCGTTATGCGCATGCTCCAAAGTTTGTTGGAGCTCATCCCCCTCGGCCCGGGTTTCCGTGCTGTCAGCCCGCAGTTTACCATCGCGCAGCAGCAAGATTCGGCGGGCCGTCTTGCAAGCTGTGCTCATCGGACGGAGCCTCCAGTAACGGCATGCAAGGGCACTGAACGCGACGCCAGGTCATTGACTCAACGCTACCAGAGCACGCCCTTGGACCTTGAGAATGTATCGCGACATGCCGCTGCCAAGGTGGGTATATCCGCGGATGCAAGCTCGATTATAGCCTTGCAGCATGTGCCTGTTGCTCTCGATCCCGGCTCGCGGGACATACAGTACAGCGTCGTACCGCTTCCTGCTTTGGGGTCTGCAAGGTCCATCCTGCGGCCGCTTCTGGTATGGAAAGGGCGGCCGAACCGGGGCGAAGCCGGCTTGCATGACAGCATGGCGAGGTCAGATTGCAGTATGCGATCTCTGCCTAGACTGCAACGCGTCCAGGGCTCATGCGGTCTTTACTGCTCGCCTGACCGACTTGTCGGTTTCTTGGTGCCGATACTATATTTCTGAGAGACTTGAGTCTCTGCTCCGCGCGACTACACTGCAACTTGATACTGTGACGGAAACCCGCCATGCACGAAGCAGTCACAATGTGCAAGAATCCTTCAGAAACGTGCATATACCAATTTGATTATCAGGCGATACTGAACAGTTACTCGGCATGGCTGAGCCGACGATTCGGATACTGCAATCAAGTCTAGAAAGGGCGGTTCCTCTGCTTGGAAACGTTTGGCTCTTCGGTTACTCTCTGCAACGTTGCCTCGGTTCTACAGCGATTGAACTGATGGGACGTCTCGCCATTTCCATACAGTACAGCGAAGAGATGGAGGTTCCTTAATTTCCGTTGGCTCGTTCCACGATCTGAGCAATCACATATTGCCTGCGAGTCTGTCAAAATGACGCGACCAAGCTGAGTAGAGTCGACCAAGTGACGCGATGTTGTCTTGCGTCCGCTCTGATTGTTCGCGATCTACAAAAACACAAAGGCTCATTGCTGATTCTCGCTCTAGGCACGGCTCGTGGTGTCTGAGGTATCGCGTCGGCCGCTGGTTTATCTCCCTGCATATGTGATGCGTACACTTGTGAGTTGGGGCCTTACAGTACATGCAGCCCCCTGCGGCGAAAGGGCTCTTGCCGACGGCACTGCAGTGTTTGATACGATGCTGATCGAGACCAGGAAAGAATAGTGACGAGCCTGGGATAATAAAGGGTCGTTCACCTTCTGACATATTGCTTCGCGAAATGCAGTGGTCATGCCAGATGATACGTATAGACAAACGAGAAGATGAAACTTCCCAAAACACGCGATCAGATCGATAAACAGAACAGGTCCTGTGCTGTCCAAGGGTGTCGCTCGAGTGAGAGCCACCAGGGGACGGGCCATGGAGCCGCATCAAGCGAGCGCACGCACGACAATGGAGACGCGGCGAGGGAGAGGCTCAAACCGTTCGCGAGAAATGATGGAGTCAGACTACTGGACTTTTCGCACCGCTTTCACCTGCAGGTCTCAGTGAGCGCAAGGTCACACAACCCTTACCCGCTGCGGATACCGCTGTAGGGCCGCAGCAAGGCGGCAGCAACGTACCAGCACACTGCCATAGATTTTCCCGAGTCCTCTACAAAACACCTTCTAGCGATGATGCGAAGGATCTAGAAGAGGTCTCGTCTCGGGAGTTCAGACACGAGCTGCGGACTATTGACGGGCATCTCCGCCGCTGTCTCTCCACCGACAGGTCATCGTCCCTTGGGTTGAACAGAGCCCGCCCGGGACACGACGAGGTTCACCTTGGAAAGATCGCGATCCAGCTCGGGTGCCTAATCTTGGTGTCGATGGCAGTCTATTGTCTCGGCGCCAGTGTGTCGAGATTTTGTCGCGCAAGACCTCCTATCTCACTATCGGGAACGCGGCCCGAAACCCCCCCTCTCAGCTGGGCGTGCGGAAGCGGCAAAGCAGGCGAGCGGCTGAGTCTATCAGTGCGATGAGTCGAAAAAGAGAGTTCATCCTCGGCGTTTCCTGTTGTGTTTCTGCAAGAGACAAGAGCGCGAACGTCGTGAAGGGAACTGTCCCACAACAAAGAAGACAAAGGGCCCTCGCCTTAGACTCGACAAAAGAGGGGCAAGAAGCGAGTGCTTTCGGGCGGCGGAACGGCCCTTGTTGAGATTGACTGTTTGCTTCACCTGATCTGCAGTCTTACCCGTCTGAACATCAGTGTGTGCTGCGATCCCCCTTTTCGATCCGCGGCGCGGCTTGCGATTGTCATATCAGTCGGGCGACAACTCTGCCGCGTTGCCGTGTTCGGAGGCTGCGGTATGAAAAGAGACTCCGAGTTTGTCCTTATCGGCGGTTCAACGTCACATCCGCCATGGGTCTGGTTCTACAGTATAACTTATATGGTCGGCCGTTGCATCGAGTCTCTTTTTTGTTTCATCTAGAAACCCGTTGTTGTTTGTGACAAGTTCTCTTCTTTCACGCTCGAGTCTTTGCTACACTTGCTTTACGGTATCATTAATTTGTGCCTCTCTGAGCTTTGCAGGTCGACGGCTTACATCTCGAAAAACTTCACATCATCACGCGACACGGATGCTCTAGGTAGCCTTTTGAGGTTTCCCGCGCTGGTGTCGCATAAGCTCATCTCAATCTGGCCTCTCCCCGCATATCCACACATCCGGGTGCATGCCGCCCTGTCAGCCCAAGCCTACCTCCACCCGTACCCCGAGGCGGTATTTGTACTCGATATGGTTCGAGTAGATCTGTACAGTACAGTACCAGCAGCCGCATGTCAAACTCTCAAGCGCAGCCAAGGGGGGTGTGGCCGGAGGCGAGCAGAGCCTCCCCCGGGAGGGGGTGGTCTGGAAAGGGCTGCAGCCGTGCAGGTTCCGGTTGGTTTCCAGAGATGCTCTGCGACCTGCCACGGCATGTGGGAGGGTGTGCCGACTTTCCCTGGCTTTGTCTTTTACTTTCTTTTCAAGAGTGAGGCAGAGAAAATGTGAGATGTGACATGAAAAGCAAAAGCTGTCATGGTTCAAGCTTCGCACCACAGAGTACTGCAATTCATATTCCACCCTACCCTCCAGCTCCAGTCTAAACGCAATGGATGATGAGAAAAAGGAAAGAAAGTCGAGTTTCTTCAAGGGAGAAGGATAAAATGCGGGGGAGGAAAGGGAGCACAGACGGCGAGCAGGCCATGAGCCCTTTGCGCAATTCGGGAAGGAGATCAAAAAGAAAGGTTTCTTTCGAGGAAAAGTTTTCTCATTGGACTGACTCTCTTGGTGATGCTGCTTTTCCGTCCGGGGTCAGCGAAGCACATGCAGTAGGCGCATCGGGTTTCCCATTTTCGAACCTCCTTGAAGCTTTTGTTTTTCTTTCTTTCATGTCCCTTGATCCCTGCCCCAGATGCTGGAGAAAGAATCTGGGATGACTATCCCCCCTTCTTCGTCCCTGAAAGCTGGATGAACCTGCTTCGGTGATGAAAATTCGCATCACACAACTTTCGGGCATCCAAGTTCAACTCACTATCATCACGTCATTAGCCTCCCCCGTCAATATGAACTCGTAAGCAGCTCTCGAGCTGAGCTTCTTCGCACCAAGCTTCTCAATCGCTCTCCCCCGCATGTTCAGCCGATTCGCCCGCTAGCTCCCCGTCATCCTTTCCAGTCTAGCACGTTGGCAACCAACCTCCGCCCACGCCTCGCCCTTTTTCTACCCTTTTAGCCCCACCCCTCTCTGCCGCTCATGCAAGAAGCAATTCTGAGGATGAACGGGGTTCCTTGATTACTCAAGGGTGTGAGAGGAGATTTTTCGAGGAAAAGGTTGCCTTGTTCTTCTTAGCTCCGGTGCCGACGGCTTGGCGAGAGCAACACTCCCCCCTCCACGGAGACTTAACTTACATGACAAAAAAGTTAGCTTTTGAAATCAGACGACGCGATACGAGAGCGATGAGCGTCGTGCTTCATCTCAATTCGACTTGTGATATATCACCCAGCCCCATCTTTCTTCAGCTGTGAAGGTCCTTGTCGGTCTCAAGTCTAAACAAGGCTCCGCATCTACGGGAGAGGTTGCACTCGTTCATAGAGCAGGTCAGATTCGGCACGATAAGAGGCATACTGTGTTGATCTCTCGGTATCGGACAAACATCTCGAGTACCACGATGTACGATTCGAGAGCCTCTCATACCCTGGCTTGCATCGTTGGACAGTACGAAATACTCTGACTTCCGAATGACCAAGGGGGTGTCTTTTGCGCTCAACTGTGCCGAGCCGAGTGAGTGAGTGACTGTGCGCGCGCGCTACCTAACTTACGAAAGGGGAGGCACCCATCATGCAGGGCGAGCTTGAACGAACCAGGGACCCCCCGAGCACACTCCCCTTTCGGCCCTCATCGTCTTACAGTCACTTACATCTTGTACTCGATCTCTGGCCCTCTCTGCCGAGCCAGGGTCACGCTTCTTCGAGTTTGGATGTCGAGGCGCGGGGAGAGGCGGGGGAAGTCGTGAGTCCCGTCGCCGCTTGACTTACACGGGATGCCAATTGGACGGACACTATGATCTCGGCTTGTCCTATTATGGCGAGGGCAGCCAGGAAGACGTCAAGCTCACCGAGGTGCCGTCGACGGTGAGTTCATACATGACTTCAGTTGCTTCTTTCGATAATAGTCGGAGCATGATTCTGGATCGATGGGAAGTCTTTCCCGGTCCAATCTCATCCATCTCCACGAGCCACATCGCCGCAGGAGACAGGAGGCCGAGCAAAAGATCCCGTCCGTGATCCAAAGAAACGATGCGGAGCAGAGCGCATGGCAGCTCGCTGTCGTCATCATTATCCCAATCGTACGACCCAAGGCGACTGCCGCGATCGCCACACACACACACACACAAACACTCTCTCTCTGTCTGTGTGTCTCTCTCCCTCTTTCCCGTCCCGGCAGGTCCTGATCCCCACGCCCTCGGGACCCCTCTCGAACCCCTGGTCCCCCTTTCGCCCTGCCCTCCCCCAAAAAGAGACTTCGAAACCATGCACCAGGAGCAGTTACTGCATGGCCTCGGACGGGATACAACGGCGGCAGCAGGCTCGCGCATAGACGTCCCATGTCCAGCGCCGCTTCCCCGGAAGGACCCCCCTCTCGCGAGTGACATGGCAGTGGGGGGAAGGAGAAAGTCGGGGAGGTAGGGGAGGGGAGGGAAGAAAACCTCCCCCCTCTCCCCGCAGACGAGAAAGGGCCGTGTATGTGCGCCGGCCCGTCGTTGTCAGGGCCCGGCTTCTCCGCTTTTCCCGGCCTCCGTTCGTTCCTCCCATCATCATCCGTGCGCTTGCATCCCGCCGGCCTGCCCCGTTCTGCTCTACTTCAAGTTACATACAGTCCATATCTCCTCTCAGTCCCGCGGCTCTTGATAGAAGACGCCCCCTCACCACTGTACAGTACCTTGAACTTCCGTTCTTCATGCATCTATTATTTGCTATCAATACCTTTCGAGCGTGTAATTTCTCTTCCTTACGAGTTAGAGCATTCGCACAAGACAACGAAAGCTCCCGTAACTGACATCCTTCTCGAGAAAAAATAACGAGAGAGAGAGATGACGGACTGGGAAGAAAGAAGATATCCGAATCGGCAACTAATGGACCTCCAACCCTTTCTTTATCTGTCCATGACAAGTACCTGTCCACCTCCATCGACACCCTCTCACACAGGCGCCTTTGTTGCATACATGCAGTACTGCAACCCCAACTTTTTACCCCCCCTCCCCCCCTTTCAACGCGATGCACCCCTCGTCTGCCTGCATGCATTGCACATACATGTACATACATGGTCTGCCTGGTCAAGTGACCCCTTTTCTGCTTTTTTTTTCTTTCCTTCTCGTCTCCTCCCTTACTTGCGTGAAAGGTTGCTTCAGGAAAAGGAAAAGAAAAAAGGTCTCTCGCTGGTACGAAAACCAAGAGGGTACGTTTGCTGCTCCTCGTCTGCACGCAACGCCCGATTATCAAACTTGGCCCTGTACGCAATACCAAGGTGAGCTGTCACCTTTTCCTCTCCGAAAGCCTAGGTCGGCCGGCCGGCACACACACACTCCAAAACGGCCGAATTTGAAGTTTCCCCTCTTTCCCTATTTTTTTTGTTTCTTTCTTCTATTCCTTTCTAGAGGAGAGAGAGGCATATTTACAGTATCCTCTTTCCTGTTCAGATCTAGGCATTCGTAAAGAGGCCCCGTCCTTTCCCGCTCGTGCCCCCCCTTTCTCCCCTTTCTAATACATTCGATGTGCCTTTTTATTCTTCTTGCGAGTCAATGACGACGTGAAAAGGTGAGCAGAGTGTGTATGAGAGAGAGAAGCCCCCAACTCTCTCTCTCTCTCTCTCTCCGCGCGGAGAAGGGCTATTCCCGTCAACGTCAAAGCGTGTTCAGATTATGGGTAGGGGTTTGAACGCCTCCACTGGTTCGCCCGGCGGCGCGGGCTTAAAGTCTCACAGAGAGAGAAAATCTCATGACAAACAGGAAAGCCTGTCTCTCGGCCCGGATATTTCAGACACCCGTGTGAGCCAGGCCTTTTCCAGAGACCTCTTTTCAGAATTTTGTTCGTGATTGTATGTACGTGTTACCACGCGGAGAACAAGGTCCCTATTTGGCTACGCACTTCAGTCCCTATTAGCTGTCCCTGTCGACGACTCTGTGGCGCGGGATCCTTGCCGGAGGGTTCTTGTCTGTGAGTGTTTGAAATCCACCCCCTCCTCTCTCTCTCTCTCTCTCTCTCTCTCTCTCTCTCTCTCTCTCTCTATGCGAAAGGTCAAGCCACGTCACGCCCTTGCCTTTTTTTTTCATGCAGGCAGCCATCTTGTAGGAAATCCCTTCCCCCCCCTTCCCCTTCCCGCCTCGTTCCTGGGCGATGTTCGTCCCAGGTTCAAGGTTTTGTCAACGCACGCTTACGCGAGGGAAGGGGGGGAGGGTGTACTTGCACACACAAAGAAAGAAAGATAGAAAGAGAGAGAAAAAAATGGATTCGCGGCAGGCACCGTAGCCTCGTTCCCTCTTCTTGAGATAGGGAATGTCGATGAATTAGATGGCGCGCGTGAGATAAGGGGGCGTGGAAAGTAAAGGAGTCGAGGACGTCAGAAGGACTCAGAGAGAGGAGGGGGGATCTTTGTAGATACCTACGGTTTTTGGTCCGAGTTGTTCAATAGCTCGAGGGCCTCCCAAGATGGAAATGGAATAAGTGGGCGAAACTAGGCAATGATAGTAGTAGTAGTAACTTGGATGGGAAGAACACTTTGCGGGAAGACGGGAAGAGGAGGGGGTTTCTCTCTGTCTCTCTCTCTCTCTATCTATCTAACTCTGGTCTCTTTCTCAGACACGACGGCCTCGGGTTCCGCCGCGGAGAGACATGGAACCAAGAAAAGACTAGGAGCACCTCGAACCCCAGTGCAATCTAGGCTATCCGGCTGGTCGCCACAGACAATGTCTGAAAGAAAAGCCGCCCTTGGTTCGTCTCGACTCTACATTTGTCTAGTCTGATCTATTCTTCTTCTTCTTCTTCTTTCTACTGCCTTCTCTTCCATGTATGTATGTATGTAACTGGCCTTTTCCACTCCTCCACTGCCCACCCCCGTCTCAGCCCGCCTACATCCCCCTTCTACGCCCAATCGTCCAAGACATACAAGAACCACACAAAAACTACCTGACCTAGCGAACCAAAAAAAAGGGCACCTTTACCCCAAAGGTCTGGCCCCCAATGGTTCATTCCAGGTCCCAAGACGTCAATACTCTTCTTTCGTCGAACGAGCACCACATTCTGGAGAAGAAAACGGGGGTCCAACAATGAGAGAGAGACAGAGGGTGAGAGGTGTGCTCGAGGGAGACTGACTCTCTAGAGCTTCTGGCCCCTCCCCCGCCAGCGCCTTGATGCGATTCTTTCCCATTTCCCCATGTGTCTATGAGTATTTTCCCCATGTTGCTGCTGCTATCGTGTAAAAAGACCATTCCCAGTCGATAGCGTGCCGTCTCAGACCCCCGCCCCCGTGGGCCCAGGCGGCTTCAACAACCCACTTACTACGTAGGTTGACTTGGTTGTCCTTCTCTGTATGAAATCCTCTCCCCAGCTCTTGTAAGAGGAAAACCCAAATAGTACGCCTCGTGCCTTTTGTTCTCAATCGCGAAGACGGGACCTTCCAGAACCCATCTCCTCCCATAAGCACATAGCCCAGGAAAAAGAGGTTGAAACACCTGTATACCAGCAAACAAAACAAACCAAAAAAAGGCATCAGACGTCGGACCCCACCGCAGTGGGACTTCTTTTCTTTCCTTTGGGCCTTGGGGCATGTCAATAGTCGTGGATTGGAAGCGGGGAAAACCACGTCTCAGTTAAACGGGCTCTAGCCCATTCGTCTTTGGCGGTTCCTTGTCCGCTTCGGACATGGTCTCGGCGGAGTGCTCCCCGCTCGACTCGGCGCTCGTGAGGCCCTTGCGGATGGCCAGGACGCTGTCGACGATGACGGCGTCGATGCCCTCCTTGACTTGGCGCTGTGAACGAGTTAGCTCCGCGGATCACCATCTGATGACGGGAGTATTGGGTGTCAAGATGGAGAGATAGGGATTTCTGACGTGGGAAAATAAAACATACCTGAACCATTGTGGGATCATTGTTGAGCACGCCGTAGCTGACGCACACGAGCCCCAGCTCCTTGACGACTCGGACGAGGCGCGGGCTGTTGATGAGCGGCTCGGCAGCCGAGACGATGCCGAGCAAGTTCCAGCGACTCGCGAAGCGAATGGCCTCCTGCAGCGAGGAGGCCCTCACGTCGCCAATCGAGCAGCACCCGGCGTCGGTGAGGAAGAGGATGGGTATCGACGGCTGCTTGAAGCTCAGGCACAGGCAGATATCCGGGTTGAAGGAGCTGAAGATGATGTGGCGCTCGCCCGCCAAGTCATAGACCTTGGACAGGACCGTGTCGCAAAACGAGTTGACCTCGACGGCGTACGTGTCCATCTCGTGCTCCTCGCTCTCGTGCAGCATCGGGTACTTGAGCTCAATGTTGAAGCCAATCTCCTCGGGCAGCTTGCGGAACAGGTCCTCGAGCGTCGCAAACGGCGCCTGGATGAAGTTGCCGCGCGAGTTGGCCTTGTACCCCTTTTCCTTGAAGTCGCGCGTGTGCTTCATGCGCTCCTCCATCTCGTCGTGCCCGGAGCCGGCGTAGCCCATGGACAGCGATCGCTGCGGCGCGAAGCTGTTACTCCGCGGCCGCGGCGACCGGTCCCGCGGCGTCGACCGGTTCGTCATGCCGCCGCCGCCGCCGCCGCCGTTGCCGTTGTGTTGTTGCTGCGGCGCCTCCCTCCTCTTCTCCGGGTTGATGTGCAGGAACTGCTCGAGCGTGAGCGTGTGCACGGGCGCGTCGATGCCCGTCTCGCTGACGAGGAAGTCGTGGTAGATGACGGGCACGTGGTCCTTGGTGAGCTGCACATCGAACTCGACGTACTGCGCGCCCAAATTCGCCGCGGCGATGAAGGACGGTAACGTATTCTCCCCGAGCTGCAGGGACTTGTTGGACGTCAGGTTCTTGCCGAGTCCGCGGTGGCCGATGACCATGGTGGACGAGAGCTTCTTCCAGTACGTCTGCCGCGACGTCACCTCCATGTTGGGGTGGTAAAAGGGCGTGATGACGAGGAAGTTGAAGTTGACGGTACCGATAACGTCGAGGTTGCTCGAAATGATGGGGACGCAAACGTCGCCCTGGAGGTTGACCCTCTGCGTGCCGAGAGTCGGCTTGATCGATGATAGTAAAGCGACGGCGCGGCCAATCTTGTTCTTCTCGCTGCCGGAATACGTAGGCACAATGTCGAATAGCAGCTTGACCTTGCCAGCGTCTTGGGTGGTGAAGACGACCGGCTCCGTGGAGATATTTTCGTGCACCGGCAGGTCGATGATAGTAGGCTCGCCTTGCGCGCCGTTTGCACTCACGACGACAGACAGCGCCGTATCGAGCTGAGTGTTGTGAGCCTCAGTCAGGGGCACTCGGTCGAGGCTGACGGCGTCCACGGTCTTCCGAACGTCCATGGTCCCGAGACTGACGAGGACCAGGCTCTCGTTTGTCAGGTAACGATGTCCGAAACTCTTGACCGGCTCGGCCGGCCGAACTCCTCCGTTCTGGTTGACTCCGTTGGATCGCCGTTCGTCAATGGACGAGTTCTCGGGAGGGTTGGAAGTTGGCTGCAGACCGGCAGCAACTCTCAGCGCGGCCTCGTTCTCGTTGGTATGCGAAGCGAGCAGCCTGGCAATATCCATGTGGCCGCGCAGGGCCGCGTGCTCCTTGGCCGTCCAGCCCGAGGCGTCCGGCCGGGAAACGTCGGCGCCGGCCTCGACCAGGAGCTGCACGACTGTGATGGAGCCATCGACGGCAGCGACGTGCAATGGCGTCCACGAGTACGACTTTTCCGCAATCTCGAGGTCCGCCTTCTGGGTCTCGCTGCCGCGAATAATGACGCGAGCGCATCCGACGTGGCCGAAGCGAGCGGCGATATGCAGAGCCGATTCGCCCGTCTTATCCGTCCAGTTGATATCGACGCCTGCCTGTACGAGCATCTCGACAATGGGCTCATAATTCGACTTTGTCGCGAGGGCGAGGACGGCGCCGGACTTGGAAATCGTCTTGCGCAGCTCCGCCTTGGCCTCGCTGCTACCCTGCCAGTTCTCCCCCTGCAGCAGGGCTCGTGTGGTGAGCGGATGCCCGCCAATGACGCTGAGATGCAGCGGCGCGTAGCCGTCGCTGTCCTGCCATTCGGGCGCGTCGATGCCGTCCTGGACATCAAACTGGTTCCACTCCTGCATCTTGCTCATAATGACCTGGCATACGACGACCACGCCAAACTGCGCCGCATAGTGGAGGGGGAGGCGACCGAAAGAGTCGCGGCTCTTGAGAGCCTGTCGCTGCTCCGGCTTGAGCTGGTCGAGCAAGAAGACGAGCATCTGGACCGCCTTGTCGTCCTTGCCAAGGTGCGCATCTTCGTTGGAGTTGATGGTCTTGACGGGTATCGTGGAGGAGACGGCGGGCTGGAGATGCCCGTTGATGAACTGAGGGCCCCCGGATATGGGGAGGAGCTTGGGACTGTCCTCGTTGGACGGCGAGCACTTTGAACGACCAATATGAATGACGAGTCTGTGAATGCAGTTGCGATCATTGATATCGTCCGGCTCGTCCAGGTCCTTGATGTGTTCGAGGAGAAAGGCGATGCAAGCCTTTGAACGGGCCGAGATGGATCGCTGCAGGAGATTGAGAAGTAAGCTCTGGCCTTGCGTGTCCATGCCGAGGCTGGTCTCGTTTAAGCCGGCTCTGAGCGAGTCGACGTCATCGTTGCGGACGGCCTGATCCATGGTGTCGAGCTGCGCCTGGGGAAGATTTAGCATGGCCTTTGCCGAGACTCGACTCAACGAGTGCGTCGAGCGGTCCGACTTTGAGTCGTCCATGTTCTGAGCATCTCCCAGTACTGAGAGCCAGCGGTTAATGTCGACAAGCAACCGCGCAATCTGGCCGTCCTTGGCAAAGGGCTTCGGGTCGACCTTTGTGGAAATGTAGCTGTGCTGAGACGACATTTCGGGGACCTTTTTGTCGAGCTTCTTGGTGATCTTGACGAAGCCCCTGCGGTTGATTTCGCCAAACCACTGTAGGTTCCTAAGCTGGGTCCTCAGCTCAAGGAGGGCTCCCATGACCTCCTCCACCTCATCCTGGTCAAGGGTGGCGACAACATCGGGGACGCGACCATAGCGGTTATGGAGGATGTTGAGGCGGCGACATGCCTCTGCTAACTTCTTGTTGTAAAAGGAGTCGACGTCCTCGAGGTTGCGATCGAGGGCGAAGAAGAGTTCTGGGGGATGGTGAGTTAGGGGACGGGGTTCAGCCCCGATGACGATTTGAGGCAGGGCCGCCCACCTGCAGGATCCACGGCCTCTCCATTCTTGGCCTTTTCCGACGCGGCTTTGACTAGTTTCTTGAGGCCCTTGTAGTTGATGTAGAAAGCCGCCCACTCGGGGACTTGGTTGCGCGGAAGACTTGGAGCGGCGCAAAGAAAATTGAAAGAGTCAGCTGTTTGCTCCACCGAGTTGCTCAGAGAAGAGGAAGAAGAAGAGGAAGAGTGAATTTCAGGGAGAAAGAGAAAATGTGTGTATCCAGGCCGCCAGGAAAATACTCACTTGCGTCCAAACTTCATGCTGCCGTGATGTCGAGTTGCGCGACGAAAGCAACGCGCAACCTAGCCGCGACTCCGGAGGAAGCTAGACCGAACGACACTTGACTTGTCGAGACGGGATGTGAAAGAAAAGCCCCGAACCAGACAAGAGCGAGTGAAGGACGGCGCACCGGCGGCTTCAAAAGTCCCAGAACTAGGTATGAAGGGGGCCAAAGGGGGTCGTATGAGCAACTTTGGTCCCCAAGGAGAAGGGGGAGCAAAAACCACACACACGCGCGAGGGACCCAGACAAAGGAGAGACGACGCGGTCGGCCTCGGCAAGTTTGAAGGACCAACGGGAGTGAGTGTCCGGGAGAGAGAAAGATGAGAAGGGGGGTGGTTCACCAGGGAGGGAGAGCAGAAAGCAAACGGGGAAGAAGAAGAAGAAGGAATGGGGGAAAGTGAAAGTGGAAAGTGTGGAAATGGAAGCCGATTCACGGGTCGCGTGATCGGGTTCCCGAGGTGTCGGCGTTTTCCCCAGTTTCTCTCACAAAGGGCCCAGTCCAATAGGTAATTATGAAGAGAGCTATCGTGAGACCCGGGGGGGGGGGGGAAAAAAGGAAAGAATGAAAAAGGAAGAAATACAAAACCAGGACCACAATTAAAATAAAA